>JAPYYS010000120.1:0-105316 GCA_030522525.1 Campopleginae sp. 14b
TGGGTGGGGTGGGGGGTGGTGGGGGGGGTTGTGTGGTTTTTAATTTTAAAAAAAAAAAGATATAATAAATTACATTTTGTTTCCATTTCTGCCGAGAAGATGTTACTTTTTTTTTCTCAAAATATTGAGGGTGTCCGCAAACAAGGTGTATCTACTTTTTGGTTATCTCTCTCGCATTCACGCGACTGATAGGTCACCTCAAGGTGAAGGATCAGTCACCTGGCCTCACCTCGAATTTTCGAAATTGGAAATTCTCCGGCGTCGTTTGACTAATGAAAAAAAAAAGCTCTGGTAGCGGGCATGGAAGAATGACAAAAATACGCTGAGAGGGTTTTTTTTTGTTATTGATGAAACCGTGTCCAAGATATTTAGTTTCGAGGGTCAACGATCCGCAGAACAAAGTAGCAATAAAGTTGGATTCTCTCAGGGATTATGATCATTGGAAAAGCAATTGATGTGGCACAGGCCCACAACACAACTCCGACTTGTATCCCACGAGAGCCACCCTTTACGTTCCCTCTAAACATGTAATTGTCACCCCTCTCAAGTTACCCCCCGATTCTCTCGATCTCGTGGCATCCAGAGTAGCATCATTCCCCTTTTGACTTTGTCGTTGTGGGGGGTCGAGGGTTCCGGGTTCCCTTCTTTGCTGCGGAAACAGGATCAGAGGGATCGTGAACCGCTCGACCTCGGCGTAGGAAGAGTGAAATTACGAGAATTCCAAATAGTTTTTTCCACTAATTTTCATTACCAATCGAATAATAAAAAAGTAAAATTTCGTGTTGGCACTTCCGACGTTGGCACAAGAAAGATCATGTCTTCATTGAGACTCTCGATTCATGCTTTTTTCGCTCTAAGCTTCCCCATGTTGTCAGAGTTTTTTCGTACCCCTCCGGAATCGCCCGCTCGCTACCACCCTTGTCTCTCTCAATAGCTCGAACAAACCAGTCGAAACACTTGATTTATGTTTGTTGATTCTAAAAATCTCTCGTTTCCCACACACACCAACGTCAAGGACCCTTCTCCCGCGCATAACTCACCCACGCGTGACTTAATTGACTCGCACTCTCTTTCAGCAGTGATACACGAGTCTCCTGGCTCCATGAAAAAGCATATGCCACCACTCGACTTTCCCATGATGACGACACTTCGGTTATGCTCGTCATAGACCATCAAGCATTCTCGAGTCAATGAAGAATTACCGGACTCGTTACAATTGTATTTTATCGAAGGGGCGTGTGTGACCAGACTCAATTGCCAACCAATCCCACTGCCAAATTGACCTATATTCGTCGCTGTAACGTTCGATCTATGGGAAGATGCTTCACAGCAATCCAAACATGATCTTCAACCCTTAGAAGGATAACCCGGGGTCAAAAATTACACCGCGGCCGACTTTAAATCCCGCAGCCCCCTCCCGTCATTCTCCAAGTTTTTTTTATCGTTTTACCAGCATTCTTAAGTAATTTGCTGACTTTAAACAAAATGGCCCCAAGCTCACGTGATCCTGCATTGAAAAACGAAAAGAATGAGCCCAAGATGAACCTTTCTCGTTGAATTTTATCGGATGAATGAATTTTTCAAAATTTGAGGCATTTTTCTTCTTTGTAGGTAGGCTTGTGTAGCCACAGCTGTGGAAAAACTGTACTTTTGTCAGGACGATGAATCGGTCACCCGAATTTTTCAAAATAAATATTCGCAATCGATGAAACAGTGTGGGAAATTGTCAACAAAAAAAATTTGAAAATTTGCCGAAATTAGAGCGTCGAGACCTTTTTTTTCTTCAAAATTTCAAAAAAACATGCACCTTTTTTTTCGCGCACACACAGTCGCAGGATACAGATCCCTCACCTCAAGGTTGCAGTAGAGAAGTTGAACTCCCGTGTACCTTGAACTATTCCTGGATCAGGTTTTTCATACGGCAAATAAAAATAAACGATATGTACTGAATGGTGAAGAAAATATACAAGTAACCGATCTAGGGTGTAACCCAAACCGCGTGTGGCCTATGGAGACCAAAGGGAGGGTGACAGTTCACTGACAGCTCGATAAACCTCCATACCGTTAGGTGATCAGAGCCGTAGCCCTCGGATGGACAGGAAGGACGGTTTCACAGGCACGGTCTATTAGGTAAATGCGTGTAGTCTACTGGTGTGATCGTCAACATCCCCTAAATATACCCCGGAGTTGGATCTGCCAAGTGCGACCAATTAATTAACCAATTAAACCGCACGTTTGCACTTGAAACTAATTGAAGCTGCGGTCATTACCTCTTGGGCAACTCGCCATCTACACACGAGGAATTAATGTCTCAACTGTACGTATTCACATAGATCGTAATATCCCGAACGAGCTAGAGTAAATCCAAAGAAAATTTAAGTAGAAAATGAGATCTCCCTTAAGACACAGACACTTTATTCAGTTGGTTGATCGCCAAGAAAACAAAGCAATTAGCCACAAAAAGTCACTTCGACAAGGTGTTACCGCATCGAGTCAATACATTTGCTCAAATGTATATAACTGTATAGTATTACAAGACAAAGTATTCTTTGCTTGAACCAACTTCTTTGTTTGTCATCTCACCCCGAGTCCATTGTCTTCGCAACCCCTCGGCCAAAAGAGCGAGCCGCGAGACACGGAGTAACAGAGCAGAATGAAGCGAACGCTCTTGCCCTAACACTTCGATCTCTGTTTTTGTGAAAAGACGATGTGGATGAAAGTACGAAGCCGACAAAGACTTCTATCGAATCGTTAGCTTAATTAGTAACTGTATAACGCAACCTGACTTTTCACCTCGATCACATTCGCGATCGTGATTGTCATTCACCAGTTCATCATCCCCTTCGGATCAAATGCTGATCCTTGTCGAAAAATCGAGTGCTTATTTCCCCCGGTTCGTCAGCATCTCACGATTACTTTATTATATACCGAAACGAAATGCGCAACTACAAGGGTGTGTTGGGATCGAGGGGGCTGCTGGGATTGTGTAGACCACACGCACGCAGCACGTGTGTCATGTCTAGGACTAGCTGGCTCGTGAAAAAACCATCGCCACATATTTCGCTGTTCCATACACAGCTTCCAATGTGCGGCACGATGTTGAAGTTCGCATCGTTGATTCGCAACGAAAACTGATCATTTTTTTCAAACAGACTGCAAAATTTGGAAAGTGTTTGTCGAAAATAGTGGGACAGATTTTTTATTCATTCGAAAGCTGGATTTACTAAAAAAAAATGGAAAAAGTTGATTAAGTATGAAAATAATGATTGAAAAATAATTTTTTCGTTTTTTTCCGCAATGCCACGAAATGAAAAAAAAAGTCAAAAATGATTCGTCACTTTTTAATTTTCCGAATCCATTCGTGAAACTGAAAATGACCAATCATTTTTTTTTTTTTTATTTCGTGGCATTACGTCGATGCAAACTTCAGTATCGTAGGTGTGGCGAGGTTGTGACATAAAGATTGGGATTTTTCGGGTACAAAACTGACCGCAACTTGGAGATACTTGAGTTTAGAATCCAGACGTGATCTTTATTGTGAGGCTCCATCATTCACATGTACAACGGGTAGATTGTCCCTCGAGGGGAAAAAGATCGTGTTGTTGACGAGTTTACAAATGTGTGCTTAGGGCTTGTTCCACCACTTGGTACGACACGTGACACTGTTTGCCCGTTTTGCTCATGACTCATTACCTTGCCAATTCACTCGTGCTCGAAATATTTGTGTTCTACGATCGCGAAATCGCGAGTCACACCGACCCATGTTAACGCCTTTACGAGAAGTGAGAGAAAAAATAGGATACTCTTTAAAAACTGTAATGAATCAAAGAACCGTCCACGGGATGAAAATCTCGAGCTTTCCAATCAAACGAGCAATCTCCACAGAGGAGACATTTCACTCAAGCTAGACGAGGCTGCATCAACAATCTAATGGGTTAAACTCCATAATTGATATTAATTCAAGGTTTGACGTGTTCGGATGTGTAGCTACCCCAACAACCGGTTTCATTACCATTAATTACGACTATCATTAATAGTGATTAAGATTATAAGAATATTAGAACGTATCACATTTCCAGCTGGCAAAATTGATGCAAGGAACCTCAAGCGAAAGAAACAATAGTGTTTGCTTCTTGTCAGTGTACAATTTAATAGTTTTCAAACGTCGATCCTCGCTTTTCGCACAAATCGCGAAATAAGAGGACGATTTTCCGTAAGGCTAAAAGTAAAAACCGATATATTGAAAGGCGTCGTAACATCGGGGACTGTATATACAGCTGATGGCAACAGGCTCTAAGGCTATATACTCGAGGAGAACGCGCACACTAATAGTCGTGAATTCGCTGGGCCGGTAATCGGGTTTACCACAAGATTGCTTCGCGAGGAGGAAACCTTCCAATCGTCCGCCGGATGTCCTCACCCTTTTCATTGCCCCAACCATTTCATCACCTCCTTTCTCTCATTCGAGATTTCTATCGTTCTGCTTCTTCCATAACCTTTTCGCTAGTAAAAATTGCCGGCCTTCATTTTATACAGCTGACTCTTTCCCCTGAACAATATTGGGCACTTTCCGTACTTTCTCTAACTGCTAATAAACGGAATAGACAATTGGAGCAGAATTTTCCAGAGAAATCACCTGATAAAGGTTTTATAATGTTTTAGGCTGGGAATGGCTATGGTCGACTGAGTGAACCCATGCTGGCTGTGGATACCGGCTATTGTCCGACTTACTCAGTTTCCGAATCAACCGGTAACGACAAAATCCAGCAAGGTGAGTAGTTAAATAAATTGAACGATGTTTTTACCAGCCTCGGCCACGTATTTCGATTACAATTTTCCCAGCACAAGTTTGGCTCACGAAAAATATAAATTTCCTCGTTGAACGAACTCCCCGTGGCTTTCTGAGGACGCGTAGACAGAAAGTCCATCAGCACCCACTTTGTGCACCCTCTGCTGGCGAACTGTCTTTTCAGCTTTGAAGCTTCTTTGATAGAGAATGCGACGGCGAACTCCGAGTCTAGTAGCAAACACGTACACAAGATATCAAAAGTTTCTGAGCCTATATGTATCGTCCGATGAGACGAAAATACGAGTATATAATACTGAGACATCCAAAGACCGTTCGATGGAAAGTTAGCTCTGTAGGCAGACGTAACCTTGTGATTAGAAGGAGACGAGATAGAGAAACTCCACGGAACGGAGCGAGAGAGAAAGAGGGATATACGGAACGTGGGAAAGAGAAATATATAGAGCGAGAGAATGTGGAGAGACAAGGAAAACGAAGCCAAGAGCTCGTCACCCGCCCCAAGAAGAAATGCTGTCACGGGCAGGCCATCGAGGCAAGTCGATATCTTTATATCTTCATATCATCGACAATATTATTTTCTTGTAAAAATCTCGTTCCCTGAACGCTCCACGTATACTCCGAGAAATGAGAAATCATCCAAGAGCAAAGCTCGAACCACCTTCGCCAAAATTCTTTAAATAGGAAAACTTACATGAAAAATTAACACGAAAAGGTTGACATCCGTACAAACTTTGTCCGGAGTTAATAACCGATTAACCTTAACCGCGTGGCCTAAATTTCAACACGAAAAAAATAGCGTGTTCCCTGTGAGACGGGAGTCAGATGCGGAACGAAAAGGGAATGGTGTCGCGAAGCAAAACGTTGAAAGAAAAAAAAAGCGACTGTGGAATCCAATAAGCAACGAATTATGACTGAGCAAAAAAAATGCTCGTCGAAGGGACTGGGTTATCCCATTCCCAACTTCGTCGACCGTTATTCAACGATCCCGAATGTATTCGGCACGGAAGAGCAGTGAAAAATCCGTCGATACGGTTGCGAGAAACCGCGGGTGTATATGCGACGGTTTCAGTGATTGACACTTTATGTAAAAGGTTGCTGGTGACTTTCCATCTGTGAGAGAAATATGCCACAGCATCGGCATCAACCAAGCCCCCGCGCCCACCCACCCCCCTGTAACTCAATCAGTGCCTATAATGCTGCAATTTCTTCATAGTAATCGCGTTACGCCCTACCCACGGTCTATATATTTGAAGCCCCTTGGCAGTAACACACTGTGCCAAGAGCTCCTGATCCAGAGCGAACAAACAGGAACGATATTCCAAATGGAAAAAAAAAAAAAAAATTAATCAACAGTGAAACCGTCGCCTCCCAACGAGGGCGTTCGCGAGGCACGATCGGAGACTTGCAGGAAACTTAATAGTCCCTTATCCATTTCTATTTGAAGAACTGGAGCTGACGAGTCGATATGCGGACTTAATAGCAATATCAAACGTTTCAATCTCTTCAAAAGAAATGATCAAAATTTAATCGTTGCAAAAATAGACAAGAACTACGAGCCCGACGTATACCTTTCGAGGGAATATCAAGCACCGTCAAGTTAACGTTATTCACACTAGCAGACGATGACTCATTGTCAGCTCCCCGAAGCGTTGAGCTTAGCGTTTTAGTCCCATTCATCTCCCTCTTTCGAAATCTCCAGGAATTCCACTCTAGGAAAGATTTCGGAGGGCTATATATTTCTCTAATTCAAAGAATAAAAGACCTCGATTGAAACATGAGTCGAGTGTGTGTCATTATCCACGAGCAATGAAGTGTAATGTCGTATTAGGATTCGATTCGTCCTTCGAGACGCTAGCTATTCTGATGGACCTAACGAGGTTATCGATGAGTGACCTCCCTCCCGTGGCGAATCTTGCAAACCTATCAAATCCAACCCCAATCTTATTTGTCCACAACAACTCGACAACTATCAGCCATCTTGCCTCGTTATCCAGACGTGTCGATTCCGACTAAAGGTTTCGTAACACTATATCCGTGAATAACTTCATTTTCAAAGAATTTAATAACATTAATTAGCCCACCCTTCCCTACGTGAACGACAAATATTAATGATTTTTCCCATTCCAGGCACTGAACTGTATCCACCTCAAGACTTCAGACACGAAACGTGGCTCCAGGATGGTGAGTTGATATACCAACAATTCTATTGTTTAAATATTCATCACGTTGAACATTAAAATATCATGATATATTTAAAATTTTCTTAAAATGTCTATGAAAATGCAACCGAGCTCCTCCAAGTGCTATTAGAGTCAAGTCTCTCGTAGCCCGGATAGCTCAGTCGGTAGAGCATCAGACTTTTAATCTGAGGGTCCAGGGTTCGAGTCCCTGTTCGGGCGTTATTTTTTTATTTCCCACGGAATATTTTTCCTCACTCAGTCGCACTGTTATGAATTTTTAACGCTCTCAAAAATAAAATCAACAATGGAATTTAATAATCGAGCCACAATGTTGTCGCTACAAATAAATTTTTCATACAGTCTCTGAAAAACTATTTAAATTATGAATTTATTTGTTTTTACGTTTTTTTAGTTCTCGCCAAATTTGCGAAACATGAACATTGTGCGGATATTAATTATTGAATCGCAAACAACATTAATTTCGATGAAAAAGAGTCGTTTAATCTACAAGCGCGAGGAACAACGAATTCCATCCATTGTGGCTAATTACGAGCGATCTATTTATTCTTGTCTCTCTGCACATGTCACACACACATTTTTGCCTATGTATGTCCCAGAAGTGCGATTGGTGATTCGACGATTCGCTTATCGCATGTACGCGGAACACTTGAGAGGAATAATTTCGCTCGAGTTTGTGACAAAAGTTCGACATCGTAGATCCCAGTAATTATCGATTTGGTGGGAAGAGATTTTTGGCATATCGATGTTATGAGGGAGCTTTGGATGACGAATTTTTACGATGTAGAAGTTCGCTTATTTTTTTTAAGCAGAGTGCGAAATTTTCTGAAAGTATTTGTCAAAATTAGTGGGGCAATCTTTTTTTCCATTTGAAAACTGAATTCACTAAAAAAAAAAAATAATGAAAGATCCGGATGAATTAAGAAAATAATGATTGAAAATTCAATTTTTCGTTTTTTTTTTTTTGCTATGAATGCAAACTTCTCTGTCGAGAATTTTTTGCACTATATAGTTCATGGAAGTACGAAGCATTGAGATATCGACAACATTCTACCACGAATTGCGAGCCGCGAAGAAAATTTGCACTTTCCTTAGACAGACATTGCGAAATAACGTTCAATTTGGGGAGTTGAATTTTTTTTGCTCTTCGTAGAGATGCATCGCAACGTCAGTGATAAATGAAACGAAATTTGGAAGCAAAATATTAACAGGGCAGTATTAACTCCTCAGAGCGTATAACTACAGTAATCCCCACTTGGAGGCTGTGAGATTAGTGGCTACTGACCGAGCAAGCATTAATTTTAATTATTCCTGTCTGCTGTGGATATTATACGTGATGAATATACATAATCGAAGTGGTATTGAGGGAGAGAGGATTGGCCGAGTCTCCTTTGCGTAAAACCGAGGGTAGAAGCTCCTGCCTATAGACATGGAACGCCCTTGTAGCTTACGTTCGAAAATCACATTTTCGAGTTCATAATCTTCGTGCCTTAGGCTTATATGCTCCGGGTCAACAAAATAATAGACGTAATAACTGAGCAACGAACTTTTCTAATTACTACAAATCCAATTGATTGAAAAAAATATTACGCGATCGAGGTATAGGAATGAGCCTGAAGTTTGCATCGACGCAATGCCACGAAATGAAAAAAAATGATTCGTCACTCAACACGAGCAAAAGGCGAATTAACAAAATAAAATTCCCAAAATAGTGATGAATCGTTTTTTTTTCTTTTCGTGGCATTGCGTCGATGCAAACTTCAGGCTCAGGTATAGAATCGAATTTAATCGTAAAATCGAAGTTATTCTGAGAATTTCGAACATTTTATGTTTCAGGGAGCAGCTGCGAGACCGAAGACAGTGAACAATTCGTCCCAGAATTTCATCACGTACCCTCTGGTGAGTTATTCACGAATATTTTAGAACTAAGAGTTATAATTATTTGTCAGCTGATTAATTAACTGTCGTCTTATAAGCTACACACTCTGGATGCATATTTTCATTGGGGCCATGATCGACACCGACGTGATTGTGTTCCAAGCAACTATCCGCAAAATTGCAATCCCGAGGAACCCAATTTCCACGTTAACGGGTCCCCGACGGAAATGTCGAAGACGCGCGTGCTCGTTGAACGTAGTAACATCATGAGAGGCTAATGCTGCCTTTACGGAGCTTCCATTTACTTCTGGCAAATAGAATAAACAGTTACATGATGTAGTTTAGTGAATTCCGGGGAAGAGGAGTTCGGAGAATTTTTATTGCAAAATCGCAATAGGCAACAAATAGAAAAGACTCAATAAACTCAAAGACTCAATCCACCTGCCTGGAAATGTACATCCGAACGCAAATTTAATCGCATCCGGAAACAAAGTTCATGCTATATATTTAGCGACTGCGGAGGCATCAGACCCTGTGCGTTTCAAAATCCCATTCCTTTTTGACAAATTTGAACACAAAATGAATTTACCAATTCCGGGCTTCGCGGAACGCTCAAAGAAATTTCATTGAATCCTCTTGGCAGCTCCAATTGACCTTTCCCAACACCCTTATCTACCGATGAACGAATGTAACTGCATAAGAGCCCTTAGACTTTTATCCCAGTCGCTAGGACATCGAGCAAGCTCGAAAAACTTTTCTTCACCTCCCCTCGACCTCAACACAGCTACAAGCTTCCGAAATGTTTGTCGAAACTTCAACAGCACAGTTTGCTGTCGAAAATGTAACATTATCAGGAAAGAGCAATGTATCGATATTGAAACAACAACTTTCCTATAGTTTTGCGCTACGGTACACATTGTGAAACACAGCGATTGTTTAACGAAGCGAATAACTCCGGAAGTGTCTGAACCAAAATGAAGCAGTAGAATCGAAGAAATGTAAATAGCCCGGGGCATACAAAGCAAGAGATAGCAAACTAACAGGCGCGTGAGAGATGAAGAGAACCGAGCTCGGGCTCCGAGTCAATAGTCGATTGTAAACCTGACATGAGGGGCGCGACTGGGGAAAAACTGATGGGTTAATCCATACGAAGGATCAAATATCTCTCGGTCTCTTTCCCTCTCGGCACAGCAGGCTGTTGTTTCGAACTCGAGCGGAATCGTAATTTTATATAAAGTGAATACAACAAAAAAAAAGTGGCACTCTCAGATTGACGAATTTTTTTACTCGTCAATGCGACAGGCACTGTGCAAAGTGCTCAATCGTGTAATCCGTGATCGGTAATCGGCGTTCGTAGCTTTTGCCAAAGGAGCCTCTTGACTGGTTAATTTCCTTGGACTTGTTTGCTGAAGAAATTGAAAGGTACACCCTTAAGGGCTTGTTCTTAAAAAATGATCCCCCACACTTTTTAGCTCCTTCAACGAACTTTCTTTGATCGTAAAAATTGATAAGCCTGAAGTTTGCATCGACGCAATGCCACGAAATGTAAAAAAAAAACCACAAAATTATTCGTCACTTTTTTATTTTACAAATTCATTCGTCAAGTCCAAAAAGGTAAGAGGCGAGTTAAGAAAAAAAAGTGACAAGTAATTTTTTTTTCATTTCATGGCATTGCGTCGATGCAAACTTCAGGCTCATAAAAATTGAGGCTTGTCCGTCGATGCATTTTTATTATCAGCGTACAATGACGTCAGTTGGTTTTAATGATAAGATTCAAATTTAACGGCTCGTAAACGAGTCCGGACAAATCGATGGGAATCTTAACAAACAATAATATTCTTTCACGCTCAACTGGAACACGATGTGTTTGTAAATACAACGATTGGCTGCCGGACGACTGTTGATTTACACTTCCCACGACTACAAGATCTGTTTGATTTATCGCCGAAGGGCAACGTGTCTTTCTGCCCCCCACCCCGATCCCTATAAAAACGTATATACACGGATACAATAAGAAAGCCTTAATGTATAGGACAGTGAGCACAGCGAGCAGGGATACTCGTCCCCCTCTCCATTACACCCTCACGTGCCAGTATGACGATGCGCCATGACGCTTCCGGTCCGCCACGCGTCCTTATGTCATTGTCGCATTTCTGTACTTCCATTGCTCGTATAGACGGTCACACGTGCCCCATTAATGCACAGGATACATGGCCTTGGGAGCATAAAAAAAACGTACACGATCTATAAAGAGAACGCGATCTATCGACATGAAAAAATATCCACCCAAAATCCTCATCGTCGTAAAAACCTCAAAGAACCTCGGGAATCGACAAAAATGGAATGAAATCATTTGCCAACGTGTACGACGCAGCCTCGATTGCAAAATTTAGTTATCTCTCTGATTCACAGGGGACAACGTCAAACGTGAATCTTCCCACTGCAAAAGAGGAGCTACCGATCGTTTTCAATCGCAATACGCACCTTCGGTGCAGGACTCTCAAAATCATAACAACAATTTTCTCGATCTTAGTCCCGCGGCCCCTGCGCCTTGCTTTGGGTTCGAGCATTTTTTTCAACTCTCTTTAAACTTTAACACGTTCACAGCTCTCTAAATGAAATCTTTAATTTAGTCTTTTTTCGCACAGCAAAAATCGCGATAGTCCCCAAAATAGCGAAGCAACGAAAAATGTTGCTGTGAAGGAAGAGCCGACGGATCGAGGCTACATCGAACCAGCTCCCGTTACGAATTTGACGTCGTCAAGAATTCAAGAACCTCCCACAGGTAAAAATCATTCTCGAACTTTCATTTTTTTATTCAATTCCCAATACAGCTTTTTTTTTCCTGTGCTCGAGCCTCAACCTAAGTTTACACGTTACTCCATTATTTGCTCCATCAGTAGAACTTGTTTTGCAAAAATCCTCAAGTTCTGCATGAAGTTTCACAAAACACGAGAATTAGAAAAAAAATGTAGAAAATCGAATAACCGACGAAATCTCCGAGCTACTAATCAAGTCGAGCGACAAAGCCAGACAGTCAGTATTTAGTTAGACGTGAGAGGATTTCTTGTACAAGAGATAATCTGAATTATTTATTACGCGCTCAGCTTGGACGAGACGACTCTATTCCACTCCCTTCATCAGATCCTTCATTGTTCTGTGACAAATGTGAGGATAGTGGACACACGTATGTCCACTTCGTTCCCTCCCTACAACTGCCCTGTCCTGTTGCGGCGATCATAATTTATAGACGATGTCATCGCGCGCTAAGATTTCCTCGCGGAAACTCGAATCTGCTTGTTATGAAAATTGTCTAAATAACTGTGCCAGAACAAAGTCTGCGGACGATGAATTCATGATCATTGCCACGACGATCTTCGCCTCCATTGGGGGAAATGTTACTCTGCTCGAATTTGTCATAGTCCCTTCAAATTATCATACGGTTTTCATCAATTTCCGGAGCTAGGGGTTCGAAAAAACTGCATGCATTCATGTTTTCGTCTTCTCAGTGAGCTCCGGCGAAAAGGAAATTAATCGATATTTCTTTCGCAACATATATTCATCTTTTTCCTGATATTTTTCCCACCCAAAGAACGCTCCTGAGTTTTAAGCTCCGGGGGATAAAACGATTCAGAGAATATAAATAAAACAACAATTTTTATTCTGTCGGGTTTTTACTTGAGAGTTGAAATCTGTAAAACCAACTTATTCATTCGAAACTCATCATCCGCGAGCACCAATGTTGATCGGAGGAAGTTGCAGTGTATCCGTATTGACTTCCGGTGGCATGGCAAACACACGCTGTTCGTAACAAAGAGAAAACAACCCACGGGCGTATTCACAAAGCACCGTTTGTGTTGCTTCTCTTGGACTTTGCTACAACGACTTCGAGGCAGCATCAGAATTTGTCAAGTTGTGTAGCTTTTGATTTTCCGTATTTTTTCGTATTTTTTGAAAAATACGTTTTCTATTAATTTTTAGTTGAATTTTAAAAATCATGCCAATTTTTTCGTATCCATTTATTCTTCGGATCTTAAAAAAATATAGTTTTATTGTCTCGAGTAAATATTGAATGAGAATCGTGAGATTTGATCAAGAAAAAACAGAATTTCGTTGCATTCCGACGATGCAAACTTCAGCATCGTGTTTTCCCGCAATAATTGGATCGACAATGAATTCGATACTTAAATTTCTCATCAGCAATATGGAGCACGACACTTGAATAAAAAATCGACGAGCTTATTGAAAAAGAAAGTAAAGACGATAAACGTCGTCGTAGTATCAAGAATCTCTCTGGGTGAAATGAACGTCGAGGGTGAATAACTCGGTCCTTTTCCGGCTGGTAGTTTTCATTCACCTCCCAAGAGAGTTGGATTCTTGCACGCGTGTCTAAGTACAAGTAATTGAATAATTAAAGAATGCTTTCAACAGAGAGACCGGGGATCCGTGATGTTGTTGCTACGGGTGTTGCTAATGTCTGATGCGTTTTGGAGCGACCAAACTTTGCTGAACTAAACAACGTGATTCTTGAGTTTGCTCGCAGTCAAACGAGCTGCTTAAACTTATTTCAGAAAATAACTGCGTATGATTATGATTAGTTTCTTTGAATGAAGCTACGAGAGGAATCGGAAAAAAATAGAAAGCCGCATTGTGCACGGCTGGGACTAGTATGGGCCTCGGGGAAGGGGCGAGAGGCAATTAGGGCTCGTTAACGGTTTAATGAGGCTTCGGTAACACGTACGTGCGGTTGCTTGTAACTAAGGTCACAGCCCGAATGAAAGAAAACGATTTATTGGGTATTTGCTGATTTCCGACGTGTGTTCCGGTGTCCTGGAAAGAAAAAACAAGCAAATTTCGACATGCTACTTCGCGTAGCCACCTGGGAATATGGAGCTTCTGCACGAGGCTGTGCATTGGCTCTTCCCCACCACATTGCGTCTCTTTTGCTCGTTGCCTCTTTTTCGGTTCTTCCCGATTCTCTCTCTCTCTCTCTCTCTCTCTCTCTCTCTCTCTCCCCCATTAAGCTGGTTTAATTATTCACTCGCAGTTTACGCGTTAATAATAGGAGGATGTAAGAGCCAGTAGATAGAAAAAGGTCGATCAAACGAAAAGGTTAGCTGGCCGCTCCTCCGGATGCTGCGCGGTATCGATGTCTCGCCGAGGGGCTTTTCGAGTATAGTTTATTTCGAAAACCACTCTTTAAGTATTTTGATCATCCAACGGACTCTGGAGCGTTCGCGCGAGCTGCCGATTGCGTGGGAGAGAACATGGAATCGAGAATCTTCGGGAGATTATCGATTTTCCGCATCCTTGCAATCGGAGCTGTGAAAGGATGTAATTCGTAGGAAAGTTGCATCAACTTTTCCAATTAGCCACAGCTGGGAGTTGCTCGAATGTTGCATTACTGGATAATTAATTACGCAACGATCTCGAACAACCGAACGTTTTCCCATGAGCCCGCAGATCATACGCGCCCAAGGTTCCCATTGCAAAGACGCGAAAGAGACAACAGTCGCTCAGACAGTTCGGAAAATGCAAAGACGCGGCGATACGCCGGCGAAGAAAAGAAGGAAGCGGGGCAGAAGGTGGGGAGCTAGACAGCCACCAACGCCGATATAAAAACGTGCAAGATTGGCGCAGGAGAAAGAGGATCAGCTATTGCACTCACGCTTCGCCGGCGGTGAAATGCTCGTCGCGCGAGTAGTGGCAGGAAATTGATTGATATTCAAAGCCCACGGGGTTGCCTGGCTGAAAACTGAGGCATACGCACCCAGCTGGAAGCAACCTAAAGGACGTTATAATGACAACCTCAACCTGTCGTACTAAAAATCAGAAGCTCGAGGTTTCGAGTGAACCAAGACTCTTCCAATTATTCCCACTACTTTCGACCCTCAGAAGATGTTATAAACAATAAATCTCAGCCTTCCAGGACGCCCTTAAACCGTTGAATTTTTCTACAAGTATCAGCGTGCCCTTCGGAGCAGAGATCGTCAGAAAAATCATGAAAATATCAAACATTTCAATGAAAGGCTCGAACCTCCTCGTTCTAAGATTCTCTCGCCCACCTCCGACTGCGCGACGCAAGTCAGTATCAGGTCCAAGGGGGTGAGGGGAAGCGTGTCTCCCTCTCCAATGGCAGACCCCAACAGCTTGCTCTAAAAAAGCTATTCTCAATCCTTAATCCGTTTATACGTCGAGCAACGCGTCAGGAATATTGAAAAATATTGAATAGTCGGTTCTCCGTTGAGTCTCTGCTTCGACCTCACTCGGATTTACCTTCAGATGCTCGTATGAGAAAGAGTACATCGCGCGTAACTCGCGACTATGCAACGGGCGAATAAGTTCATGCACCCGGTGCGTTTGTTGTGCAAGCTCCATCGATTTTAAATCCTTAACCATTCGAGCAATGCTCCGAGTCACGAATTTTCGTCGAAGGGATTTGTCCTGGCCAGGAACGCTCGATATTTCTACGCGAATTTTCGTCGAAATCTGAATCGATGGGAAGAAATCGAGTGCGAACACGTTATACGTAACTTTAGCGAGAGTTTAAAGACGATTACGAAAAGTCTTGCTACGTTATTCGAGTCCGCTTGAAAAAAAAAAAAAACATTCTAGAGATGAAATCCAGACGAGCGTAAAGTTATTGTCGCGAAAGCCATAAGTGGTTTTTCGTTCACTCTTGCGTACCGAGGAAAGAAGCTTAAAAGGGTTGTTTCACCGCTTGGCCCGAGTACCGGCTTCATCTTCTGAATAATTGAGCGTG
This sequence comes from Campopleginae sp. 14b, assembly GCA_030522525.1. Lineage (NCBI taxonomy): Eukaryota > Metazoa > Arthropoda > Insecta > Hymenoptera > Ichneumonidae > Campopleginae sp. 14b. Next base: position 15,647 of record JAPYYS010000120.1, read on the forward strand.
CACCGGATATGCGAGCGCGGCGCAGGCTCTACCGAACTATATCTATTGCGTAGGTCCATCGTTGTGCAAAAGTCTCCGGCGTCCGACCCATCGCAACGCTACAATGGATTCTCGATTCCCAGCTTCGCCTTTCCGATTCCAAACGCCTTGATTTATTTTCCCAAATATTCTTAAGCTCTGGTAGAAATATTTGATAAAATGCGTTCAACGTGATGGAAGATTTGTTGATAAAAAAAAAGAAGATATTATGTCTAAGAGGCTGGTTTCTATTGCTGAGCACAGGTGGAGGTTTAATTTGTATAAAAAATTGCAGCGCGGAGTCTCGTTTATCAGCGGCAGGAAAGCTACGGCACAGGATTGTCGATTAGAGACGTGAGAGCTTCGCCAACGTCGAGCAGACCAGCGAGCGCGAGTTCGTCAACGTCCCAATGGCATTCCGTGCAGACTTCCACCGAAACGACATTTCTATCCCGCCAAGAAATCTGGGGTTCTGATATTTATCAAAAAAGAAGTATAACCCCGACCTGGACGGAGTTGGGGACTCAGCCTGACCTGAGGAATTCATCTTGGGAACGACAAGGCTCTTCCTACCAAAAGCGAAGCTCGCCAAATTTGCTATGGAGTTCGGATTACTGCAAAAGACCACCGTCTAACGCGGGAGCTTCGGGATGGAGCGATCTCGCTGTCGGTTATCAACAGCAGCGACGAGGATCCCTCCAACTGTGGCAGTTCCTAGTCGCCCTTCTGGACGACCCTGCAAATGCCCCGTGCATCGCATGGACCGGAAGGGGAATGGAGTTCAAGCTCATAGAACCGGAAGAGGTAACGTTGCAAAGACTGTTTCTTTATCGAACATTTCTCCAGGGACCTTGACCAAAACCTATAACTTCTCTCGGTGCAGGTCGCTCGGAGATGGGGTGTTCAGAAAAATCGACCAGCGATGAACTACGACAAGCTGAGTCGGTCGTTAAGGTATTACTACGAAAAAGGCATCATGCAGAAAGTCGCCGGGGAACGATACGTTTACAAGTTCGTGTGTGACCCCGAAGCTCTTTTCAACATGGCTTACGGGACGGGGGCACCGACGATACCTGGCGAGACACAGACCAACATCACGAGAAGCCAAACTCTCTCGGTTAAGCACGTGGTTGAGAGCGAAGCCTCAGATGTATCGAAACATCCGGCTACTGGCTATAACGACGCCGTTTTCGCCATGTACTCGAACAGTGCTGCAGGTAAAACATCTCGATGGCTGAGACAACTGCCAGTCACGATGTAGCACTTTGCATCGTTGAATAAGACGAAATTTCGTTTTTTCTTGAGCAGAGCTCGTGATCCTTATTCAATATTTCATCACGATCACCAAAAGATATTTTTCATACTTTTTAAAAGATGAGCCCGAAGTTTGAATCGACGCAACGCCACGAAATGAAAAAAAAAAGAATAAATTAAAAATGAGTCGTCACTTTTTCATTTTACAAATCCATTCGTGAGGTCCAGAAAAGGCAAAGAGGCAAATGAAGAACAAAAAACCGAAAAAAGTGACGGATTTTTTTTTTCATTTCGTGGCATTGCGTCGATGCAAACTTCACATTTTAAAATTGAAGAGCAGTCAAAAGGAAAAGCGTTTTTCTTTGGACATCAATGATGCAAACTCCAGGCTCATCAGTCAGTTAACGTTTCCGCATAATGACATTTTTTATAACTTCAATGTTACCAATTGACAGCGTACACGTCGCCAAGCCTGCACCATCATCTCCACCAATACCTCGGCTCGAACGAGGCATTTAAAACGCCTCCGAGTCGTTATCATTCTCATCAATACAGCACGAACCATCACTACCATCACCCGGCTTCTGGTTACACAGAAAGTTTCATTAATTACGGTCGGTTTCCGAGCCATGATGGACTTCCGGTAGAGATAGGTCGAGGCCAAGAAACCCCGAGACCGAGTTACATTCCCGATTCCGAAGCTTCAGAAAGGACGAGAGACTCGAGTTTGGCTTTCGATTGTGGACAACGATTGCTCCAGTTGCCCTCAACCAATAACGCCATCGGCCAGCCACAGATCATCGACTCTACGAGCACTCCAAAAATCGAACAAGCCCCTTATCCCTGTCTCGGTGTTGGCAGTTGCGTCTGTTGAGAGCCACACTGAACCTCTTCCTTCTCTCCTCATTCAGAGACTTCCTCACTTCGTCATTCGCCATACGTTCAGCTTTGCTTACGTTGGTTCTCTTTTTTTACTAGGATCACGATTCGTTTAGCGGACTGTGCATCGGTGAGTATTTACGAGCTCCAAACAATTTTCATGTACATAAGATTGTTTATTATTGGTTTTGCGATGGAGAATGGAGCCGAAGCCCGAAGCGGCTTGTCATCTCGACATTATCTCCATGCCTCACTGTAGTCGGTAAAATAGAGTTTGTGAGTGTTCTTAAAATCTCAAACTCTTACCCTCTGCGTTTATCAAGCAACTTCCAGCGCTAAGGTCTCCACGGACATCGCCTTATCACACTATTATTTTGCTTAACACGAGACGGATGCTTATGCTCGCGAGGGCCTGGAGAGCTCGTCGATACGTGTGTGCAATAAATAATTGATTCCTTGCGCCTCGCAGGATCTAGTCAAAGGTTTCTGTACATAGACACACCTGTGAGCTCCAGAAATTGTAAGTTTACTCGGTGCTCGAAAAATTCAATATATCGTCTTCGTTTATTGGAATGTAATCATCTAATAAATGACTATTTCCTAGAAATCAAGTTTCTTTTCTTTCTGTACACCGCATGGCTTTCCGATACTTGACAAAATTGTAGGTTCGTGCTGTTTCGCTCTTTTGGTCACCGTTATTTTTAGTTCTCCTTCGCATTTTCAACCGGACGGTTACCGCCTGACCATTCCATTATTTTCCTTCCTCTCTGTTTCTCAAGTCGTCGCATATCTTCTCGAGTTGAACGAGCGCCCCGAGGTCGTTTCTGCGCGACATCGGAACTACTACTAACGTAATTTACCATTGCGGAATGACGTCAAGTTCATTCCGCGTATTTTCAGCCATGACACGAGCTCGATTAACATCGTGTGCATGTTTAACATCGCTCCGACGATAAATCCTTTTTTTTCGGTTTTTTTTTCAATGTGTACCTCCGTGTGCCGATTATAGCGATACTCGATGACGATCCAACTAAACTCGACTGTGAAATCTTGACGACGATTCATTTTCAGTTTAGCGCGAGATCGCTCCAAACGCGGGAGTTTGTTCTCGATATTAAATTACGGCTCAACATTGACGCGAAGGTAATTGAGATTCTGTACATTTTATTTTTTCGAAATCAATTCATTTTACCACAGTATTCACTTTTTCATGATGCTGAAGTTCGCAACGTTGGAATGCAATAAAAAATATTGATTTTTATTGATGATTTCTTTAATATTTAAAATAATCCGAAATTTTTCGAGCCAATTTCATTTTCTGGGGGCGAAAACCGATGGGTTTATCGTCGTTATTAATTCTCAATATGATTGACGAGCTTTGGCGAAGAAAAAAAAAAATTTCGTTGCATTACGACGATGCAAACTTTTTCTGCATCGGAATCACAATTTTTCTGAGATTTTATTAATTTTTCAAAGTTCAAGGGATTTTATTATTTTTCGTGATTAATCGAACTTTTGATCATTGAATATTCATTTATTATACGGAACATTTCGTATAATGTTGAAAGATCCAAGTTTTCATATTTTTTGGAGGGTAAACTCGAAAACCTGAAAATACTATTTTCTGGGTCGTAGTTTTATGCAACAACAAAAAAAAAAAAGAGTTGAATTCTCTGGATCGTGGGAATGTTTGTTTACCGAATGCCATCATTTTTCGTTTATTTGAAAAAATAATAAATAAATAAGTATAAGTTTCGCTCATTACGACAAAACGATATTTTCATTTAAAAAGAATTCATTTGAGTGGCTTTGTGACCTTGGCTGCTCAGTGTAGAACGAAAAAAAAATGCAGAGTCCGACGAAAAATCATTCGATGGGATTCAAGGACAAACAGAAAGCTCTGCACACGTTGAAATGTTTGGAAGATCGTGACGTCAGTTATCAAAACCGTGTGATCAGTAATCATTTGTGGAGCGCCAAAAGGATTCTAAAAGTGACGAAACACGACATGAAAAAATTTAACATCGGCGAAGCTATCGAAATATTTGAGGAATGGCTACGGGATTACAGAGAAAACAATCGGGCCAAAGATAAATTGGCATACTTATCGATCCGGACGGTCGAAGCTTTTTTAGCTTCAGCAGAAAGCTTCGGAATTTCCGACACGGAGTTTTACAAGTGAGTCCTTCCTTTTTTTTTAATGAACAATTTTTATCGCCATTATTTTCCTCGGAGGAATTTTTTTCAAAGTCATTTTTTTCTTCACGTAGAAATTTTCTTTTTCTTGAAAATCACTGCGATTGAAATACAACAAATTTAATTAGGGCGTACAAGGATGCAGGTGGGGATTTCAAAGCATTGCGAACGGTCAAATGCAACAAGGCGGAAGGTGTGACGTGGGACATCGAAAGAAACAAAAGGCTACGAGAAATTCTCAAGTCGACGACGAGCCCGAATTTCCAATGGTTCGAGACGCTGGACGACAATTTCACGACGATATCTCCATCGAAAGAACACATTCAGTGTATTCTCTTAGCGTACAGTCCAGAACCACCGAAATTGAAATTGCTAATTCCAAAAATGAATAAAACGTCGAAAGTCCGAGATGACAAGAAAGAGGACAGCACAGTTGAAAAAATGGACGCTGAGCAGACGACGCCGAAACAAAAGTCGAAACGAAGCAGAGCCGAGGAAGGATCAAGCAGCAGCGAAAGCGAAGAGCCGGCCAATAAGACTATGAAAAAAGAAACGAGCCCCGAAAAAGCGGAAGGTAGCATGTTCGGTTTCAAAGACAAGGAGAAAGCTGTGAAAAGCATCGAGGCCCTGCAAGGCCGCGACATATCGTATCAGTACCACGTGATTACCGGCCTCATAAAAAGAGCCGAAAGAGTAATTTCGTGCACGAAGAATGAAGAAAAAATCGCGAAAATGGGTGCTGCCGTTGACGTATTACAAAATTGGGTCACAGATTATAACGTGAATCATCGGTCGCGAGAAAATTTTGCATATTTGAGTCTTGACCTTGTGAGAGCTTACAAACCGCTCGCGGAAAAATACGGATTACAAGGTCACGACTTTCTAAGGTAGAAACAAAACGACAATTTCCATTGTCTTTGTTGGATAGTTGATGCATTTTTTCATTCATTAAGATATAACTATAATTATAATTTGCGTATTCAGTGCTTACGAACGAGTCGGCGGCGATTACAAACAACTTCGATCCGTCAAGCTGCCAGATGGAAATATCACGTGGGACATCGAAAGGAATAAAAATCTTCGCACTATTGTCGACAACATTAAAGAAAAGCACATACAGTGGTTCGAAACGGACGCACCACTACGAGGTTTACCCACGAAAGAACACACGGAATGCATCATGTGGGCATTCAGTCACGAACCTGCTAAATTGAAGAAAACTCTAAAACTTGTAGAAGAAAAGTTGTAAAACTTACTCCATTGACAGTCGATAAGTTACCATCTGAAAACTCGAGCAGGGAAAATATTTTTTATTAAATTATATACGATAAAATAATAAACTTATGTACGAAACATTACAAAATGTTTGATCCACTGGTGAAAATTTTTTACCACTTATTGGCGCAGGGCATTTGTGTTGACGGAATTTCCTTTTTCAAATTATAATTGCAAATGAGTTTTTAGGATGAAAAGTGCGAACGATTTTTCTTTTCCTGTCGGTAAGGTCGAAATGTATAAACAGGATTCGACATCAGCGCCATTTTTTTAAAGTTCCCCGCAATCCAAGATGGCGCGAACTGTCAAAGTGTTTCTTTTCAGAGTTCGGCGTACCGCGCTTGGGGAAAACGACGAGACCGAGAGTGAGATCGATAGTTTTTATTGCTTGTGCAATATCCATCCCCGTTGAAGGGTGTGAGTTGTCGGGTTTTAGGTTAGGGTTAGTGACTTTCTGACACCCGGTCCGAGCGTCTTGATTTTTCGTGCGGTTCTACATCGCTCGAGTTTTTATTCCCAATATTTATTAGCTCGTATATCGCGAAGGATACTTCATGTCCTCAATGCAGTGCTTTTTCGGTTGACTCCGTGTCGTTGATTTTTCGACAAAAAATGACGGTATAAACACTCAAGTGCACAAAAAATGGCAAGTTTGTTTTTTTTTTCGAAAATATGCAGTGACTAAAACAAAAAAAATTAGTTTTTAAGAATTCTCAGAGATTTTTATCAGGCCCTCACGTCGAAAATAGATGTTCTTTGTTTACTTGTTCGCCTGTAGATTCTGAAACATCGTGCCTGCATTTCTGTTCATTTCTTCGTTCCACAATCCGCACTCGTTGCATACAGCATATTGTTTTTTTTTTCTATTCCAACTATTCTTAATTGAAAAATTATTTTCAAAAAATCATGAATTTCAATTTTCTTTCAATTCCAGAAGAGTCCAAAAAATTCGAACAAAATTCTTTCTGTGATGGAAAGTTTTGTATGAACAATTCTATCAAAATCTGGATGAATTTTTGCATTAAGAATCATTAAACGGCCTAAAAAGTGATAGATCCTCATTTACGATTATCAAATGATGAAGATGGAAATTTCTCAAATAAAAATTCACTATAATTTTTTATCAACAAGCAAATTACGTGCGTCTAGACGTTTTGTGTAAACGGATGTTGTTGGTGTAAAGATTACAGCAGCTGTGGAAATTAATTGTCATGGCTAAAATACCCGTAAAGTGAGAAATGTCTCACATAGCTGATGGGGAGAGCGAAGCAGGTTCAATCTGCGACGAAGAAAGAATAAGAAAACTTTTCCAAGCATGCGACGGAGACGGAGATGGTTTTATTGACAGGTAAGTTGAAAAAGATTAACATTACGATTATATTAATTTTAATAATATATCCCGATATAATTGATAGACGTGTAATTAATTATCTAATTCAATGTCGTTTTTCACGATAATTCGTCGATTCATTGTATTGTGCAATTTCGATTACCATGCAAGAGCAATATAAAAAATTCAGATTCCGACGCTCCCATTTGATTTTCCTAACGCTAAATTCAAGAAGTAAAAATTTCTGTGGTTAAGTTCTCACTGGAAATTCCAATTAATCGAAAGAATTCCCCGAAATATTTGTTGATCTAATTTTCATTTGATGAAACACAATATTCCGAATAAACCAAAAATCGTTTAAAAATCATATGAAATGATCGAAGTATCGGAAACTCAGGAGTTTGCTCGTGACCGAGAAAAGTAAATAACCTTTTAAAAAATGAAAAATGAAACTGTACAGCTAGAATGAAGTAATATCGCGATGTACTTCGGTTTTTGTTTTCTTATCGTCGACGTCGAGTTATCCGCGCCAGTTAAAAACGTTTTTTTTCTCAATTAATTCCACCATTTTAATGCTCAAACGTGCCTACCTATCGCATCGCGAATTAACAAACCGGAACACGATTTTATTATTTTACCTTTACACGGATATATGTATGCGGATGTTTTTTTCGCTCCTCAAAGGCACGCGTTGAATAAACTTCAGAGATAATGCTCGACTGCTGCACTCTATTGTATATTATTTCGGTCTCGCCCGAAGACGAGATACCGGGGAAAAATGTTACGAATGAATAGAGTAAATGAAGGGAAGGGGAAAAAACGTTTCCATAGAAAAACTCGTGCCAATAATTACGAAACCTGCCAAGTTTCTACATTTCCTCAACAGGGTCAGAATATTCCTTTTTTTTCACCACGTGTAGAAAGAGCTTTTTCTTACTTTACCAAAACATACGCATCAACGTGTTGGTAAAAAAAAATGTAAATATTAATGAATATTGGAACGATAGAGAAAACATTCGACCGTTGTTTCGATCGTTCGAAGAATAGGTTCTGATGAAATGGCGTATCGAGTGTTTTGGAGAAGAATTGAAAACAGATGGCGCTACCAAAGTTGAGCCACTGATAATATCGACGATGAATGGGGCTGAAGAAAAATAAAAGAGCGAATTATCAAGTGGGCTATAGGGAGAATCTCGACAGTTCTCGAACGGAGAAAGTCAGAGTTTTGTGTGGATGAAAAAAAAAAACTGGAAAAAGGAGAAAACTAAAAAAGACGCCCATTCAAGCGACTAATCGGTACGCTAAAAGCAGTTCGCTTTGTCCACCAGTCGTTGGCTCTAGGCTTTTCTTTTTTTCACGTTTTTTTTCTTTCGCTCTTTATCCATCTTGTTCTCTTTTCCTCGCGCTGCTTCTGCTCCACTTCTCTTCATCAGCCTGCTATGTGCTCACTGGTAACGCTCATGCGTGCATGCGTCTCCACGTGCTGCCTCGCTATTGACTTTGTAGATGGAAAAAGGTCCCAGTGAGGGTGGAAGGAGGCAGAGAGCCGGAGAGTACGGACTAGTCGGAACCATTGCTTGCACATTCCGTATTTTCCATTTCGCATTCTCACCTCTCAACATATATACGACTTACTTTTTTTCGCTCTCTACGGCGACGCATTCAACGAGGAAAATTCTCGTTAAAAAGCTCCGGTGAATTCCAACTTATTCTCGTCTCGAAATATTCTTCCGTTTTTCGTCCGCAATATCGAAAAATCCAAGTATCATCATTTTCTACTGTAATTATCACTCTTTCAACTAATCGTTATACATTTTATTCGCTCGAAACGGATCCTATTTATGTTCAAACGTTCCTATCCGCATACAAACGGTTCGCAATCGTTCCAGCCTGCTGTATATATACGGATTTAATTGGTTCTACTCACTTAAGCTAGTTCCATATGGTTTCACCCTTTCAGGCACGACGGCACGTACACCCTCCCACCTATTTTTGTGAAGTTTCTGCAAAATTTCAAGCCATCCACCGGGTTTCTTGGCTCTACGCGGTGTCTAAAAATAAAACAAATATAAATTTATTAATTAAAAAAAACACGACTCATAAATAAATAATCGAATTTCGAAAATCTCGATTCGAAAAAGTTGAGTTTCCGGTAAAACTCTGATGTAGAAAATGACGGAATGATTCATTTTAAATGACTCTGAAGTTTGCAACGTCCAGATTCAATGAAAAATGCTATTCCATTTCTATTCATTGAATTTTAGAAATTATGGAAACTTGTTGTGTCTATTTAGTTTTTGGGTCGAAAGAGAGAATCGTTTAATTGCCCAGACCGAATATCCAATAATATTTATTATTTAATAAATTTATAATAATATATAATCAAATAAATTTAATTAAAAATTAACTAATAATTAACTAACGATTAAATTAATTTTCTTTCCATTTCGACGATACAAACTTCAACATGATCATTTTCATTTGCCAAATTTCGAGTTCGAAATCGGGAAAACTTTTCGAAAAATCTCAAGTTCGCGGTATTTACCTAATGCCGATACAATTCCCGATCATTTAACCAGTGTCTCGAGCTTTATATGAACAATATCGTGAACAGTCGGCACTCATTTGACCGGACGAAGTTTTTGTTTCTTTTTTTTTTTTTGCGCTCGATTTTATGCACAATAAATTCCATTTGATGCGTCTTTACAAAATCTTAAATTGACTCACTCTGGATGTTGAAAGAAGATGAAGAAAAAAAGGTAACGTGCCGGTGAAAAACATGCAGTAAGGTTCTGAAGGATAGAGGGGGATGAAAGTGAGAAAGGGTTAAGGGAGCACAGAGGATGAGCTTGAAGGAGGGAATGATACTCGAGGAAGTGCTTTGATAGATGCCGCACCTGTATTTTTTCTCCCTTGACTGCAGCATAACGAATCCAAGCTGCTTAAAGTCTTTTGAAAACCGCTCTCCAAGCCCTTCGAGTAACAACCCCTGCTGCGGGGCTGCGACAGGGAGGAAAGCTTGGAGCTCTCTGACGAGCAATGCGGCAACTTCCGCGGTTACACGTTTCCTCGTTATCATGTGCCTCGGCTCTTCAACCCTTCATGCCAATGTTTACTTTATTAGTTTCTGATAAGTGACTCGATTTTCACGTCGTGTTAATCGATCGAAAAACTCTAGGCTTTTTCTCCGAAATGGCTTGGGATTAATTGGGCAAAATTTGATGATTAATTCCTTGGATAACGTTCCGGACGATGAGCAATTTCTAGCAGATGAAAATTTGATCGAAAAATAGTTCGAAATTGTTCGTTACGATTGATCGGAACGAAAAATAAAAAACTGCCAGGTTTTTCGGTGGGATTCATATTTCGTATGAGTTTTTCAAATACGTATACGTAATTAGGAGATTGCCAATCAATTATTTAAAATGGTAAAACAGACGTGGCAGCTACATTCATGCAAATGGCTGAATAGAAATATTCACGTGAACAAAGATGGCTTCTGGCAAACCAGGAGACCGTAGAATTAATGATTTCCCGTCAGAATGAAATAATTCATGGCTAATTGACTTTGACGCGAGTCTCGCGAGTTCCGTTTCGACGTTGCATTCACAATGAATTTTCGTTGACTCATTGTTAAGAGAGTCGTGATTTTTTTTAGATCCTTTCCGGTCTTTGACCAAAAAAAAACTTTTCCACTCGAATTTTGATCTAATTTTTTATCTTTATTTGCCGAAATCGTCGTTTTTTTTTGCAGTCAAGACTTGTTGACGGTGTGCCGAGAGCTCAACCTTGAAAATTCGGTGGAGGAACTTATGCGAGAGCTCGGAGCTGATGAGCACGGTCGTATTTCCTATCAGGAGTTCCTTAGACGAAGACTAGCGCTGCGACCGGAAATAGAGGCTCTCAGATCTGGAAAACATTCATCGAGCCCTCATCATACTCACACACCTGAATATCTACCCACCAGCAGTGACAATAGTCTCGGTATTTCTTATATTATAATCATAATTAACATGCTAATCATAATAATCATTAATCGATACGAAGATTCACGAATCACTCGCAATTCTAGTCCTGGACCTCATGAAAATTCCAATCAATCGTTTAGAATTCATTTTTTTCTCAACGTAAACACTACTACAAGCCTGAAGTTTGCATCGACGCAATGCCACGAAATGAAAAAAAAAGGATTCGTGGCTTCTTTATTTTACGAATCCATTCATAAGGTCCAAAAAGGCAAGAAGCAAATTAAGAAAAAAAAGTAACGAATCATTTTTTTTCATTCCGTGGCATTCGAAACTTCAGGCTTATACACTACAGCGTTTCCTTCATTTTTCAATGACGAAGCAGTGCATGAAAATTCGCTCTCGGCAAGATTTGTTGAGGAAAAATGTATAAAAGATAAAAAATGCCGAATAAAAAAAAAACAAGATCGAATAAATACAAAATACAGATTTTTTCTTAATCGAAATTGAAGGAGTCTTGGGTTAATATGTTTCTTGATTGCTTGGGAATGAATCCCTTGAATTTCAATTTGTCATTGTGGAAATTTTAATCGCCACTCCCGCCCTTCGATTGTGATTGTTTAATTAATGAATTTAGACTAGCGAGGCAACAGTTGCATTTTGAGGGATAAATAAATAACATTGGGATGTCTAATCTCGTCTCAGGTACCGTATCGGGCCGCCATGAGAGTTGGGAATTTGACAGTGGCGCACGTGACCTCTCACCGGAGCCACACACTCTCCAAAAACTCGTCGAGGCTGCTGCGGGGGGAACCGGAAATATGCTGGATCTTGCCAACAAGGTGAGTGAACTTGCAGTTTAAAAAATGCGACGTTTCTAAAAAGGGTATCCGCTGCCGGCTTGAATCGTTAAATGGGCATATCCCCTCGAAGGCAGTGCTTGGAGAGACGAGGCTGCTAAACTCGTGGAATCCCCAAAAAAGTTGTTCTCGGCTGATTTGACCTTTCGAGCCTCACTTTTCCGTCACTCAGAGGTTTTCCTCAACGATCCCGACGAATCGTCCTTAGCGTTCAAACAATTATAAAAAAATTGTTGCAAAAGATTCCGCATGCCTCGAGAGATACCACACCCTTAACTTCGTAATCAGATCAATGCGATAATTCTCTTGATGAACGAAAGGAGCAAAGACTAAAAATATCCCGTTCGAATGAGAGCAAATTCTTTTTTGCTCGACAAAAATTTTATCTCAAAATTGGACATGAAACTATTCAAGCACACATAGCTAAAGGGTTGATTTTCTTATGGAAAGAAAAATGAAGAAATGCATGACGGAATGAAATGGAAAAGAATTGTTTCCCAGCTGATAACGTGGTCGATAGCCGTCCATTATTTTTGTCCCCCTTTGTTTTCTTTTATAGAGGAGAGATAAAGTTATCGAGAAATGTGAGAAAGACAGTTGTGGTAGTGTGTCGGTTCGTTTCGGTGGAACGCGTTTGGCGCCAGTCTCACCAGGCAACGGGGGTACCATATAGTAATGGAATTTGTACTCGTCGTAAATTGCAACTCAGTCAGAGTGCTCAGTCTGTGAACGACCACGGTCCTGCCTTGTCCATACAGGCCCTTCTCTTTCTTCTTCGATCCCATCGACTTCGCACTACCGAATTTTCCAGTTTCAAGTGTTGTTCCAGTTTCCTGGCCGAATTTAAGTTCAACATATTATTCTCATGCTAATTGAGTAATTTGAAAACTTTGGACGATTCTCGAGTAAAGCATCCGAGTCAACAGTCTCATAATTGCACCGGCGGATGTTCAGACAATCGGATCGTTGTTCGAGAAAAAAGGATAAACTCTGAGCATCAAATTTCGCACGAATTACTTTTACTTTGACGTTAAAAAATTCATTTTGGGGCTTTTTCTCGTTCATTTTCGTTGTGCACCCTCAAACAGTCGTCGATATCGATTTTCACAGCGGACTAATTAAGTTTCGTAGATCAAATCACGAAAAAACAATGTAACTCAATTATACGTGGCGACATCGTATCGGGAATCGTTATTCGAGGCTCCACTCGGTCTATCAGACAATGAGGTTGTTTTTGCAGTCGTATTCGCGAGTCGGTTCGTCGTTCATCGATCCGAACTAGACTGTCCTATTTTTGCGGTTACATTCATTGTTTTTGCCTTTTCGCCCCTCAGAAGTACAAATGAGCAAACGAGCAAGTACCTTGAGGAAAGAATTTGTTGGGAATTGAATTCGGGGCCTGCCTGTTAGAATTTCACTAATTCATTTCGTCGGAAACATCGGTTACTATTCATTTTCGAAAAGCTCATGTAGCCAGAAACTTTTTTGCACTAAATATCGTAGTCGAAGGGGGTGAGAGTAAAGAAAAAGTATAAAATCGTGAAATTGGAACAGACCTAGGATTCTCAAGCTGTCAAGAGTCAAGAGCGCGACTCTGGTTTGTCCATTGGCCACCAATGCCACTTATCTACGTCCACGTGTAGCTCACGTGACGATCCTCGTACAACAAACTCGTTTCAAGGTCAAGTGGAATAAAGAATTTAAAAAAAAGTGTTGAAACGAAAATTGATAACGATCATGAGTTAGGTCCGAAGCGAGGTTCAAGGTGAAGGTCAATAACATCGGCAAAGTGGAGGCTTCGATAGTAACATTGAACAATGGCAGAGCTCAAGTCCCCGATGACCGCGTTAACCTTCAGCGGGAATTCCTCGCGGAAAAAATCCCCAAAACTCCGAGCCATCGATACGATTTTGTTTACGCTCATTGCTCCACGACAGAGGATGAAATCGAAGCAGAACCATCCACCGGTTATAAAATAACGAGACCTCGCACTTGGCTGTGTTGTCCTCTCGCCGCCTCTACAGATCAAACTGTCGCTATTAAGGTTGCCGATAGCTCCGAAAATAACGTGAGTGCTAGACTGAGAGAAAGAAATTTATTAGAAAAAAATTTCACTGAAATAATTGCGACGTTTTTACTGATTTCATTCTCGTTTATGCACACAAAAATTTCCACACATAAAACCAAAAGCTTCTACGCGACTATCTCCGTTTCTATTGGCTACATGTTCAATCAAAAACATTTCACATTTTTCCATATCCGAAAAGAATTTTTTGCCCCTTATGGCGAAGGACCACAAGTTGGTACCAGATCAGGACAAGTCCCAACGTTGCACTTAGGCTGTGCCATAACGCATGGCCGACCGTCCGGACACGGTGGCGCATCAGCACACGATTTTCCCGGCAGATGAATGTACTCGTCAGCAGCCATGGCCGTCATTGAAAGTCCCAGCAACAAAACGAGAGCAAATACCAAAAAACGCATCTTTCCGTCTTCCAATATTCTGCGACAAAAATAAAATCACTTATTTGCTTAAGCGGTCAAGAAAAAACATACGAAAAAAAACTAGAAACTCTAAAGTCGATTATAAACGAAGTGTCAGTGAAAAACAAACCTTTCGATCCTCCACAAATAAATGAACTTGTTATAAATGTCGATACGTAATCGATAACAAAAACCGGACGTAAACAGCTCGGGGATCTTGTTTCTATGAACGTCGTCGTACGAATGAGGGCTTCGAGCTTCGTTTCCAGTTTTTTACTGTTATATAACATTTCGAGGATATAATCGGCTCACTACGTACTTATTTATGTCTGTATGGTAGAAGATTGTCCCGAGCCACCGTCACGAATGGTTGTCCCACGCGAAGGACATCACTCCATTGTTTATACATTCGACACTTCAGTATGTATGATAGTGGGATAGTCCAGCGGGAGGCACCTTCTCTTTCGAATGCCGAGCTATGAAAATATTTGCGCTTATTTCCCATCCAATTTTTAAAGGCGATCGACCAGCTGGGCGGGTTGAGATTGAGAGCGAGACAAATAGCTCGGAAGAAGATTCGACTTTTTCTCTGAAACGTTTGACGTCCGGTGAAAGACAAAGGTCACAATTTGTTCTCCGGAGAAATAAGAAAAAGAATAAACTTTCATTTTCGTTGAAATACTCAAGTGTGAACAATAAAGGTGTGCACTGAGACTTTTACTGACCGTGAGACCGGTGCATCGCAATAAAGTAAATTTATCGATTACGAAATCCCGGGAATGCCATAAAAACACGAAGCTGTATGATTACGAGAATTAATTATAGGGAAAAATGGGATATCGTTACTCTGATTTCTCGTTAATCCATCAAGCCTTCCGGTAACCTTGAACGAAAGAATTCAACTATAAATCATTCATGTTTTAATTTTAATTTTTTTCAGCTACACGCGGCTGCTCTTTCCTCGCTGCGATCCGAAGTTGCAGAACTAAATTCGAGGCTGCTCGTCGCGACGAGGGCCAAGGAATCAGCTGATGCTGCACTGATAAGAGCTGAGAATCAGGCACTCAGGGCCGACCAACGAGCTGAACAATTAGCATCGAGACACGAAGAAAGACTCACGGAACTCCACTCCGTTATCGCTGAACTTGGAAGACAATTAGAGAGACACCGAGCTACGGTTATTACCGAAGAGGATGAATCCGGTAAGTCTTGTCCTCTTTGATATAAATCGACCGATTGTGCTAATTGATTTTCCATACATTTTATCGTTTTTTAAATTTTTTAATTTTTTAAATCTCGTCACATTCGAAATAATTGCCTATCCGAGTTGAATCAATTTTTGGCACCAATCATTACTATTTTGATGATTTTTGTAATTACAAAATGTCAATTTTGTTTCAGAAGTCGAAACGAGCCGTGATGCCGAGGGCTCGATCACGAATCCCGTGGAGGAGAGCGAAGCTGGGGGCGATATCCAGGGTGACGGAGACAGGACCCTCGGTGACGTCGACTCTAGTTGTTGCGAGGAAATCGACAATCGGCAAAATGAGGTAAACTGTTGCAACAATTTTTACCTCTAAAATGATAAAAAATATCGAACTGTTTTCGCATTTATTTTTCGGAGCATCTTTTTCGTCCACCTCGAAATTTCGACAATCTTTTTTGACCTTAGAACGAAGCTGAACAACTGGATAGCCCAGCGGCGCTTCCCACTCCAGAACCAACGCAGCCTGCCGTCTCGTGCCAGAGTGTCGCGGTCGCCACACTCCAAGAAGAAGTTTCTGCTCTTAGAGCAGAAATTGCGATCCTGCATTCCCAACTGAGTCAGTACAAGAATCAGGGACAAAATAGCAACCATGGTCAATTAACCAGCAGCGATTCCCCACGCAGGGGTTCACCGCGTCGGGAGAACAGGGTAAAATCCCCGAAAATCATCAATTATGTTGTCCAGAAGTCGCCGAAAGTGAAAAAGAAGGAAACAACTTCATTTTTTCATATTTTTCATCATTTATTTTCTTTACTTAGACGAGAGGTACTGTGAGTTCGCCGGAACCTCTGACAGCCCCGTGTTCCCCACTTCTGCCCCCTCTCCAACACCCGTCAACAAAAATGATCTCGAGGGAAGAGACGCCGATATTGAAAATGGCCGAGCGAGTGAAATTACGAAGAACCGACGAGAGACACATCACTGGGCCGGATATAACGAACCTCGGAGTGAGTTACGATTAAAAAATCGAAAAAATCATCGATGCAACTTTTTTTTACAAACTTATTCTTGTTGTCGAATTCGTAGGTTTGCTCTACGATGGTTGCCGAACATTTAGTCTCCGATCTGATGGAACAATCGAACCTACAAGAGCTCAATGGCTCGGAGAAACAATTCGAGGTCGAGACCGAAAGATTGAACAGCAGATTGGAGCATTCTCGTGCCAACAACGCGGTTCTTGCTCTCACGCTTCAAGAAAGCAAAGCTCAGTGTGACAAGTCGGTGTTTCATGCATTGAACATACGAAAAAAAAAAGATAAAACATTTTTATCGAAAATTTCGATAATTCCCGTTCAAAATGTGGTAATTCTTTATTTTTTTATTTTTTAAGGTTGTGTTTACTAGTCGGCAAATACGAATCGAACGCGACAGCTCTGCGTTTGGCACTTTCCTTCAGCGACCGAGCGATCGAGGCCTACGACGTTTTAGTCGCTTTGCTCGAGACCGAATTAGCCTTATCGACCGATCGAAACAATGGCACGATAGATAATCGACGGACTGCCGAAAATGTCGCTCATCACGTACTCAATAGACTGGAAAACGACTGCACGGCATTGGGGGCGCCCTGGGAAGATAGCATGGTTCTATCCGACGAGTTAGTTCATTTTTGACCGTTTATTCCTTGATAACTACCGTTGATTGTTCGGTCGATTGAACTTTTAATGTTTTCTCAGTTCTGACGTTTCTTGGTCGGTCGAGGATGAGCAGAGATTACGAAGACACATAAGCAAATTAAAAGGAGATCGAGCGATGGTAAGATCGACGGCTGTGGAACTCGAAAGCGTTCACGTCGAACCTTTGAACTCAAAACATACGATATCTCTCGCCGAAGCAAGGAAACTGGATCTGGAAACTGCTGTCCTCATGCAGGTAAGAAAAAAAATCTTTGGAAAATGAATCTTTTCGACTGAATCGTTGTGAATCTATCAAAACGTCAAATTTTTGTCGGAAAAAACGTATTTAATAAATATTGGGAAATGGAATGATTTCCTATCGACACATATTTTACTTTATTTTTTTAAAATTATTGACATCAGGAATTAATGGCGATGCGTGAGGACAAAGCGGAACTTCGAGCTCGAGTCTTCTTGCTCGAAAAGGAACGAGCAACGGTAGATCTGAAATTAAACGCCCGCGAAGCTCAAATCGCTGCCCAACACGCTGCCATCCAACATCTTCAAGGTCAACTCAGTGATACCGAGGCCATGCTGGCTATGGCCTCCAATAGAGTAATTACTGATTTATTCCGCCAATCGAACGTCAGATTCTTCAAAAATTCTGCATGAATTCTGATCCCGGAAGCACATTTCGAAATTGTTTTTTTTTCTCTTTCCTTCTCTTGTGCGTCATAAAAATTTCAAACTCGTTTTCATCCAGGATCGTGGTGTAAGTGACAACGAGAGCGAAGGCATAGAGTCCGAATTGATTGATGCCCTCGGCAGAGAAGCCAGATTGAAAGAACGTTTGCAAGAATTAGTCTCAACTCTGGACAAGGTTACGCGAAATTCTGAGCTGCGACATCAACAATCTGCGGAACTCGTTAATGACTTGAAAATGGCCAATGGGTAACCAAATTTATGCATAAATATGATAAGAAAACAACAAACGAGAAAATTTTCTCAAAAAATGTACAATGAAGGACATTACCGAAGAAAATGAGTTTTCTCGTCATTCATATATAAATTTACAAGTAGAATTTGTTCTTTTCATTGCATCATCTTGCATAACGTTACATAACAATTTTATTACTCATAATTAAACAAACACTCGTTGATTGTCCATTTAAACAGATTTTTCTTAAATTTTTTCAGCGCTCTGGTTCAGTCGCTAGAAAAATCGAAAAAGAAATATCAATCGAGGCTAAAAAAGCTGGAACAACAAATGTTGGGAATGGTGGAACGCCACGCGTCTCAGGTGAGAAAAAATAAGTTTTTTTTTTCTTCATTCATCGCAGACACCCATTTTACTTTATTGTTAACTACTCATGAACAAATTAACGAGACAGAGAAAATTGTTGTTCCGTGGTTTTGTTACTTCGTTCTTTATGCATTCTTATTAGCTTTGTCAACTTCCGCTAGTCGTTTTCTTTCT
Organism: Campopleginae sp. 14b; assembly: GCA_030522525.1. Classification (NCBI taxonomy): domain Eukaryota; kingdom Metazoa; phylum Arthropoda; class Insecta; order Hymenoptera; family Ichneumonidae; species Campopleginae sp. 14b. The sequence continues at coordinate 34,265 of JAPYYS010000120.1, forward strand.
TCGAGTCTTTTTGCCACAAGGATTTCCACGTCCTCTAACGGCTTGTAAAACGAGTGAACCACTTGGGCTCCCGAAAACATGGTGAATGTTCCTGCCGCAATGAATCGTAAATATTCGCTCCATGAAAGTCCTGCTGGCATTTTTATGACTCGCTCAAGAAGTCTCTGACTTCTTATCACTTTGTGCTGATGTTGAATGAGTCTTCTATGATCTTTGGCGAATCTCAGTTTTTTGGAGTTTTCCTTTCAATGTTTTTCGGGTTATCCCAAAATTGTGTTGATTAATTTAACTCTTTTTTGGGATCTCGAATCCCATTTCTTCGAGAAGCAATCTGCGCTCGACGATTTCTTCCACTTGACGTTTTTTGAACGTAGAGTAAAAGTTAACTTGTCCTACTCGGAAGTTTATCATGAACCACTCCAGAGCAGCACCAAAGACGAAAAACACCGGCAAAAAACGATAGACGCCAAAAGTTTTACGACCCGGCCACTTCCTCAATAACTTTTGAAACCCTCTGCTCATAAAAACCATTAGACGGCAATGTTGTTAGACTTTTTTTTGAAAACTTGTCGTACAAAATCGTCAGATTGATATTTTGCATGTTACTTCGCGGCGGCCATATTGCGTCCGTGATCCGATCGGAACTCCCTCTACAAATCTTCACGCATGCGTTCCCTCCCCCATTTGGTAAATTTCTTCGTTTCTTAGAATTTACCTCGAGTTTGAGAATCATTGTGGGATAGAAAAATTGTTCGACATCAGCTTATAGTTTTTCGGGTAAAAAGACTGAGACGAAGTTTGACAAATTGAAAGACGAATTGACTGACTTTCACCGAACCCGATAAACTGTGCCCGATTGTTGAAGAATTTTTTGACAACTCCGGAATATTTCATTAAATAATCGACTGAATAGTTTGTCAATTTTTTCGCTACCTTTTCCAATTTATTCATTCGAAACAAATTAAAAAAGAAAAAAAAAGTCTTGTTTAACGAAAATATAAATTTGTCAGGTCAAAACATTGAAGCAAAGAATAGTTTTGCTGGAGGAAGAAACTTCAGGATACAAAGGAAGTATGCCGCTACAATCGCAAAGTTCCGGAGCGAGTGAGACATCGTTATGACACTCGAGTGACGAGCCTGACTATCGTACATCCGATTATTACAATTGAAAACAGCAGCATAATAACGAATCTTTGAAAACTATTTTTTTTTCGTTTCCACAAGATTTGTTTGTAATGAATCGTACACAAAAATGTCCTGTCCAACGAGAATGATCGAATCGACGGATGAATATTTGAAGCAACGTATTTTTGTACTCGAAACGTGTGTCGCGCCCTAAATAATGTAAATCGCTTAGCTAATGTCCCTTCGAACCAATTACACAAGATGTAAAAAAAATACCAATCGAAATTTTTCAATTGCGCACGAATGTGGAGAAATCAAGGGCCCATTGGAATTATGCTAGGAAATATTGGGTTTTAAGATAAAACGATCGTAAATTAGTTTTTCAAAAATTGACCGACATTTTGTTCAAGACGTAATTGAAAAATTTTGATCGATATGATTTATCGTGTTTTTTGTGGCTTTGAAATAGTAGGAAAAAAAGAAAATGTGCCATCGAATGCCCATGACGCTTACGTCAACACAAATATGCGTACCTATAAAAAAAAATCATTATTTATACAAATATTTATAACTTTACGAAACGGAACTAATTACTTGTATGAATTTGTGTCAGCTCTGTATAGACACTCTTGTCTAATTGTAAATATGTATATTTTAAGCACACATACACGTACACATCAACACAAAAATACAATAACAAGAAACGAAGCGTGATATATAAATTGTGCTTTATTTAAATTCGCACTGTATTTACATTCATTTCATCACCGTTTTGGTAAATCGTTCGTCAGAAAGAAGGAATTTATGGCTAACGAGCCACCAAAAAATTAAGTGAAAGGAGCGGATTTGGAGATCAAACGAAAATAAACCAACGAATTCGAGGCCAAGACGAAAAGAAAGTCGCCGACTGAACTGCGAAATATCTGCACGAATGCAGAAATTTCTTTATTCCTTTAACAAAATTTTTCGATTTTCTATATGTTTTCGATGATTTTTCTGTCCGATTTTCTTTCTTCGACCTACTTTGTGATATTTTCGTTTATTATATTAGTGGGAATACGGTTCATTTCACTTGTCTTTGAAGGATTCGAAATCTTGGCGCAATCACGCAGGCTCGGCCTCCTGGTTATCGCCAACTTCCATGGCCATAGTCTCAGTCGCATTGTTTCCTGGTACCGCTGGCTCCTGCTCCTCGCTAGGCACATCCGCAATTTCCTGGGCTTCCGCCACCTTCGACGTCATCAGTTTATACATTTCTTCTTCTATGTGGACACAGGCCTGCTCTATCTCATAATTTTTTGATACCAAGCCCACCCATTGGGCTTCCAGTGCTCTCAACTTCTCTCCACCCTGAGTTTGCATCGATTTTCTCTGCCAATTGACCTCCTGGATTTGCTTGCGGAGAGATTGCAATTGCTTCTGCGCCTCGTTTACCAGCTGCACCAACACTTCAAGGTAAGCTTTCCATGCCTCGCACCCATAATCCATCATCAACTCCAAATTACATATCCTGGATTACAAATTTCGTATATTTGTCAATTTCACACAAATTCAAATAATTTACATTGCAAAAGTTGAGTAACGATGGAGACGAAAACTTATTTTTTTCAGTGTGTTATAGTCGAATTTTTATTTTATTTTGTTTATTTTCCTGTTGGGAAAAGAAATCTTACCGAGTGGCTTGATGTTCCAATTGTGCGCTACTGTTTTCAACGCTTTCGTTCCAGGCAGCAAGATCGTTCATTTTTCCCGGTGGTGGAGGTGGCAATTCGTATCGTTTCATACTTAGAACTTCCATTGGCAAACGATTTTGCATTCTTTCAAATTCTTGTTTCATAATGTCAGTCTCAAAGGTGACGATATTTAAGGGAGGTAAATGTTCCAAATAATTTTTTGTAGGCCTGTAACGTCTGGTTTCTTCCTCGACCATCGCAAGGGCCTACAATAATGATACACTTTTAATATTTTATGTGTTCGGAATTTTACAGAAGGAAATTGCACATGAAATCGCAAGTGAATGAGAAGTAAATGTTTTTCTCTTATGTTGTATTTTTATAGTTTCGTTGCCATGAAAAAATGCAATGTGAAAGAGCAATGTATTAAGAATATTGTCGTGTTGATGCAAACGTAGCATGTATATTGTAGAGTGAGCATAACCTCGAAATACATGTGTTTGACATCGGTAAACAAACGTTTTTGAAAAATGAGTCCACTTACCGCTTCTCTGACACCAGGCTCGTCATATCCTTGATCTATGTATGGCAACGCATCGACGATAACTTCACCAGCCATTTCTGATAATTATAAATTACTTTGAAAATAAAAATAGTTTACAGGTAATGTCAAAGATCTTTGAAATTGGGAATTCATAAAGTTGATCTAAGTCACTGGAATTAACACTTGGAAATGCTTGGCAGCAGTGTCGCCGGATGTCCTATCGATTGTCGTGACATCGCGAATCAAAAACACTGCTTTTGCATGTTTTCGAATAGTGAAAACAAGCGATCTAAAGTTTCAGAATTTCGGATTGTTTTTTCATTATCGTAGCGGTGCATTCGGGTTCGTTCGACTTTCTATATTGCAGAATAAATGTTTTCACAGTTTGATGCCAAAAAGGAAAGGTTCATGAGGGGTTTAAAAAAATGTTTCAATGATTTGGTTTCCTGTAAAATGTACCATAATTCATTAGAGATCATTAATAATTCGCAAATACTTTCATTTAATGGAATTGTTCAGTTTTATTTGATAAGATTGCGAACTGTATTTTTTTCTTGACGAGAGTAGTGTAAGCGATGGCGCGTTCGAAGAAAAAGCGCATGCGCGGAAAATTGTAGCGGTGCCGCTTCCGCTTACGTTCTTCTTCCTTTACGGCCAGGCAAGGCGTGTTAACTGCCTGGTTAGTGTTTCTCTGATGCGCCAAAAGTGGTAACAAAAGCCACGAAAAATGGTGAGTCAAGAAATAATTGTCAATCAACTATTATCTAATCCCATCGCGAGTTATATTTGAGTGAAAAAACGAGATTGGATTTATTTCTCTTTATATTACCGTGCAAACGTCTCCTTCGTGAACGAACTTTTGCTCGACCACGTGTGATCCATTCTCCATCTACCAACATATCGGTTATTTCTCAGTGCATTGGAGAACTCCTTATCGCGTAGTACTAATTGCGCCTCATCAAAAATTATGTTCAAGTATTTTTTCAAGAACGGTCCTTTTTTTTGCAAGTATATCCAGCCTAAAATTGTCGACATCTCCGGCTTGTGCAACGCCGCCATGTGCACGTCACCGAATTTTCGTTGAACATGCGTTGGTATCCTACAAACTTCTTACGTTTTTTTTGTCATTTCCCGCATTAATCCTGTGCTCCGTTTTTGCAATACAACATTCTTTTGCATCTCGAAGTTCATCAGAAAAATGAAGCCCACAAAAGATCTAACAAAGCGATGTTTGAATACCGATCATTTTTAGGCTAGTTTTTCGTAATTTCAACGCATTTTTCACTGACAATGGTAGAACATGGTTCACGGCCTATTCACAGCCTCACAGCAATTCATGGCCTAAATCACCCAAAAATGACTAGTTTTCATAATAATTATTCGATCATCATTAAATAGTTTCTAATTAAGTTATTCAATATATTATTGATTTATTCATCATTCAAAAGACTTGAAATTAAAAATTTCTTTTAGTTTGCCAATATTTGACTGTTCAGGAATCACGTTGTCGTGTTAAATACACATTCGTTATAAATTTTTCTTATCAACTCAGAAAAAGGGTTCAGCTTGAAATTCGTTTGCCTATTTCTTTATCTTTGTTTAATTTCATTATCAATTTAAATTTTGACTCTTTCACATTGTCACAGTCGTTATCAACAGCTCGACCTCTGGTCACTGTCTACACGGACAAAAATGAGGCATCCGGGGATTCTATCTCCTTGCCAGCGGTGTTCAAAGCTCCGATACGTCCCGATGTCGTGAACTTTGTTCATCAGCAAGTCTCCAAGAACAGCAGACAGCCGTACTGCGTGTCCAAGGAAGCCGGTAAACAAAAATTCATAACTCACTCTTTTTTCTCGCCATTGGTTGATGCAATATTTTGCACGATTGATTGCACATTTTATTTTTCTATACACGTTGGTACAAAATTCATAAAAATCTAATTTTTTCTTGAAAGCTATTCCATATCAAAAATTAAAGTTTCCTTTTTTTTGTTATCTGATCTCGTCTAAACAGTTTGATCGATAAATGATTAAAGATCAGATCTGTTATTCTAGGTCATCAAACTTCTGCCGAGTCATGGGGTACCGGACGTGCCGTAGCGCGTATACCTCGTGTACGTGGTGGCGGTACTCATAGATCCGGTCAGGGTGCCTTTGGCAACATGTGTCGAGGTGGACGTATGTTTGCCCCGACGAAACCCTGGCGCCGTTGGCACCGACGTGTCAACGTCAACCAAAAACGTTACGCCATCGTCTCGGCTATTGCCGCTTCCGGTGTTCCCGCTCTCGTTCAATCCAAGGGTAAATATTTCCAAACGATAAAAACTTACCTTTTGAAAAATGCGAAACAAAATGAGTATTATTTGTCGAGTTGGTGTTTGTTCATTTATGATTTTTTTTTACCTGAATGAATAATGTCGAAAACAAAAACCAGTGAGGACGTTTCGCATAGAGGAAATTCCTGATTTTTTTGTATTCTTTTTCGTCAAGGTCACATGATCCAAGAAGTACCCGAATTCCCAGTCGTTGTGTCGGACAAAATTCAAGAATACAACAAGACGAAACAGGCAGTAATCTTTTTACGCCGTATCAAGGCCTGGAATGATATTCAAAAGGTACGATCTGAGAAAAAAGTGTAAAATATTTCAAGTCTTGCGGTATATTAAAAATGGCACTATAGAAATGTCCCCAGCCTGGTATTTTTTGTTGTACTCGGATGGTCCAATCAAGTGCTAGAAAAATATGGTAACTAGGCGTTACAGTCTAATGATCATTTTTCATTTTTCTGTGACATGGTTTACCGCACACTTTTGTTCCCATGATTAATCGAATCGCCCTCTTATTTTTTGTAATTCTTAAAAGATTGATTTCCCCGAGATTCATGATTTTTAATTGGAATTGAATTTTTTGTTCAGGTCTACAAGTCGCAGCGTTTCCGCGCAGGCAAAGGTAAAATGCGTAATCGTCGTCGCATCCAACGTCGTGGACCTTTGATTGTATACGGTCAAGATCAGGTGCGTGCAAAATTTTTAGTCGCAAAAATAAAAAATTGAGAAAAGATGACGGAATCGTGCATCGCAGAAATGTCCCCAGCCCAAAAAATTCATTTTTTGAGATGGTCCAATCAGATGCTAGAAAAATATGGTCACTAGGCGTTTCAGTTGAACGATTTTTTCTCTTTTTACTGTGACATGGTGTACCGCACACTCAAAAATAAAACTAATATCCCTGAAAACTACATGGCCCTAAGCCGTTTGATAATGATTTTTTAATGATTTTTTTGAATTCATTGAATAACCGAAAATATCCGATTTATTTTGGTCTACAGGGAATTCGTAAAGCTTTCCGTAACATTCCCGGAGTAGATTTGATGAACATCAACAAGTTGAATCTACTGAAACTCGCACCAGGTGGCCACGTAGGACGTTTCGTTATCTGGACGAAATCTGCTTTCGATCAACTGGACGCCCTCTACGGTACTTGGCGCAAAGAAGCCAAACTCAAGGCCGGCTACAATCTACCTTTCCCTAAAATGGCGAACACTGATCTCTCCAGACTCCTCAAGTCTGACGAGATTCGTAAAGTTCTCCGAACACCAAGGTAAAGAGTTTTTTTAAAATATTTACTCGATTATTTACAAATTTATTTTCCTATTTCTTCATGATGATCAAAATGGTCCGTGTTGTTGAATTACTTTGATTATACTCCAACCACTTCTGACGAGAAATATTAGAAAAAACTATGAACGGAAATTCAAAAAAAGTTCAGAAAGTTTATTAACGATTTTTCGTTCTTCTCTTTTAAATCGACAGGAAGAGGATTGTACGCAGCGTGAAGAAATTGAACCCGCTCACCAACACCCGGGCAATGCTTAAGCTCAATCCTTACGCTGCTGTGCTCAAGAGGTCGGCAATTCTTACCGCTCAAAGGCGTCAACGCGAGAAGGAACTGGCCGTCGCCGAGAAACGTGGTGTAAGTAAAGAGAAAAAAATGGAATCTGAAAGATTTCTAATCAAAATACTTCGAATTTATTAAAATAATTGAAATCTTTATTTATGTTTGTTGATAAGTTTTTTTTTCTTCTCTATTGCCTCGTCAAATCTGAATGATGACTTGCTTTTGGTCCGTGTTTATGATCGACAGTGATTTCAAATCAAAAGCTCTGACAACATTGCCGAAAAAAACATATTGATAAGAAAATTCAATGAATTCGTTTGAATTGAATTTTGTTTGTATTTTTTGTTACAAAGATCGTTCTGCCCAAGAGCGCACCAGCGATGAAGGCGAAGACGCTGCAAGAAAGACGTAAGAAGCAAATTCTCGCCGCGAAAGTAGCGAAACCGAAAAAGATTGGAGGACCGAAAAAAGCGGCAGCAGCACCGGCCAAAGCGACCAAGCCGGTAGCAGCGAAAACCGGCAAAGCTGCACCAGCCAAGAAATAAAAACGGCAAATAAAAAATCTCTACCGACATCGACTGGAGTTTTCTTTTGTCGACCTGTGAATTTTATTTGAGAATAAAATGAGGAAAGACGACTCACGAATGTTGTCGTTATTTATTACTTGTGCTCATCGTAAACAAATCAATGCACATTTCATTTTGATTTTTTACTATTTTAATTCAACGAGCTTCTTTTGATCATCGGTCATTTATTTTCTGTGGGCATTAGGATTGTTTTCCCCGGATGGGGGCTCGAATGAAAATCGAATTTGCGTTGTAAACTTCAACGGAAACCTGACGAGGATCCGCTTCCGGTGGAATCAAGAAATTGATATTTCTCACTTTTGGGCACGCCCCTTCGACGTCGTGTAATTTTATATTCAACACATTTTCACTCGCCAAAGCCGCAGTCCCTATTTTTAAACCTTCGACCTTCATCTCAGCCTGTCAGAATTTTATTTTGACACATTATCTTTGCCAAACAATTCGCAGCCCTTTTTTCATTACTCACTGCGAAATATTCTCTTTCATCGATCGTGTAAAAATCTGGAACTTTGATAAATCGAAATGCTGTTTTGACCCCTCGTGACGTCATCCGCAAATCCATGTCGTCGTAGCGTTGGAAAAAGGTTGCATTTTCTCGGCAATGACGCGGTAAGTTCATTTTTTGAGCTGATATCATTTACGAGGATAAGATTAAGACTGAAAACCGTAAACTTCATAAATTATTAACTTCTGATTATGAATAATTAGCAACAAAATCATAAACAATTTTTTCGTACTGTAAAACTGTCAATTTTGAATGGAGATTGAAATTTCGCGATGGTCGCATGTTTGTCATATTTCTTATCCGAGATTCAATTTTTTTCGACATGCAAATGAATATCGAATCATTAATTGACGAATTTCTTTATTTGGATTATTTTTTTTTATTTAATAATTACATCATTGATAAAACCCTATAAAAGAAATATGGTGATTGCAAAATCATCGGATGTCCGTTGTTTTCGAATTTTCCCACTATATTCGCGCACTCCCAAGGTCATCACCCGAATTCAAATACGGTTTTGGTTTCGTATGCAAAAGTTGGTATGAAAATAAAAGAAAAAAACATCCATGTACTTCACTTGCAATTATAAAAATGGGGTCGAACATCAGGTGGAACCAGTTTGTGTTAATTGTCGAGCATCATCGAGAAGCGTCGTCTAAGAGCTTTGCAAGGCTTTATAGTTGGGGCTGTTAGAATAAGGATTCTATTTTTGTTGTCAACGATTGCTCGGACTTTGTCACCGTCGATACTCTCTGGTATGAGGAAATTTTCGTAATATGTAACGGCCTTTTTGACGAGCTCGTTCAGAGGAGATTTTTCGTGAATCGAAAGAGGCAGGCGTTTGGCTAACTCGCCAAGGGGACGACGCAATTTTACACGAAGATTTTTATTTTTCACGGTTATTTTAACTGACGACATGTCGATCTCGGGGGCGAGAAGCAATTTCACCTGCAACGCAAATTCAAATCCTTTTCGAGATTTCGAATATGACAATGACATCAGCGTCACCGACAGTCACCGTGTAGGGTCGTTGTTGGCCGATCGTTGAAAAAAGATGGCGCTGCCATTTATTGCTGATCGGTTCCTTCTCTACTGGCTACATTGTTAACCCCAAAACTGCGTTATGGCCGGAAATTACCTCATACACGTTGTCATTTCGGATACCCGCGTGAACTATGCGGCTGACATAATTTGATTCGGTCTGTGTGCCGGAAATTCCAGCGCTATCGCCACCTTTGTCGAAAATCAAGTGAGTTGAAATATTCCTCGGCCTGCGAGTACATTTGCCACATTGGATACACTCGCGTGTGGAATCAGTTTCGACTTTGCAGCCATTGTAATCCTCCCTACTCGCACTCATAATTACGTCCAGTATTTTTTGTGAACACGATCTAATTTTGTTACCAATTGAGCTCCCACGAAGAAACTTTCAACGATAAATTAGAAACAACTACGAATTACTTTGAAAACGTCAAATTAACCCACTCAATCAATTCCATACTCGTCCATCATTTGAATGTAGCTACAAACACGCATCGAATTTGTGAGAATTTTCGTGTTTACACAGACTAACAGACCGTAAGTGTGCCAAAAATTCATTTTCGAAAGGATTTAAATGTAATCTACTTGCTCTACATAAAAGCGGTTTTCATATTTACGTGAATATTCACACTCAGCAAACTTAATATCCGGAATAATAAAGCTTTAGGGTTTTGTAAGCGTGTTCCCGATTTCACGAAACACTTTCCGAGTAATACTTCAAGCGGAATTAATTGGCAACGAAAATAAGCCTCCGCAAGAACTTTGTACACAAGATTAATTGTTTTCTCGCTCAAGAGTCTTTTCGGGAGTTCTTACACAGCAACGATATCACGATAATTTTTTTAAAATTCGTAACATATAAATCATCAGATTTCTCTTGCTGTGTTCGGTGTCGGGATTCTCAAGGTCAAATAAGTAGTCAGCACGAAAATATTGCCAAAAATACGTGCAGTTGGCGACAAATAAGAATAACAAACGGCGAGCACGACTTTTAAAAAATGCTGAAAAATTCGACTCACTTTTCGTACACAAACAGTTAACAAAATTGAGACGGTTCGATCAATAGCAAAGCTTGACGGCTTTTGGTCGGCGATGTATTCGATTCGACTGCTGGTAGTGCGTGGGCCGGGAAGAGCGTATTTTTTAAAAAAAGTATTTGCATCGCCTTCTGAGATATCGACTCACGCACATTTAAACTACGAACGTTTTGAAATCCGAACAAAAATTTTATATTCACAGCCAACTACAGACCAAGCTTTCAAAAAATGTGCAAAGAAAAATGGATTTTTGCAAGTAGAGTCCCACGTGTGAATAAGTTTTGAAGACCCTTTAAGCAATGTGAATCGCATTTATTGAAAAAATAAAATGTTTAAAGTCACTTTTTCTGTCAAATACATTTTCGGTAAATTTTTTAGCAGGATTTACGATGTTGGGTTCCCGGTATAATTTTGTGCAACCGATCAACGCGTGCGCTCTGATAAGGGAGTCGATAGATATTTTAGTTCGGAGATGGAAGGGATAAGCGCGCGCTGGACCAACACGCAGGGTATAGAATTGAAAAGTCTGTTCGAAAGCGTTTGGATGCAAACTAGTCGTAGACCGGTCGTCCTTCCGTTCGCGTATTTATCATCCGAATTGTTACCCCTTCGATGGTCCACATGCCGTGGTCTCTGGACCCTGCAGCACTTCTTCGTTACGGAGTCCTGGCGTATTTCATCGTTTCCGGTGAGATATTCGTCCAATTTATCGTTTTAAACTTTTTCACACTTACGTTCTTAATTCATCGATTATCACTCTCGAAATTAAGGGGGTTTACCAATCAACAAAAATCAACAAAAAAAAATTGTTTAATGGCTAGCAGTCAGTCACGATCCTTATTATTAAATCAATTTTTCATTTAGTGACAATTTGCAGATCCGCACATCGTTTTTTTTTTTTTAATGATCTTTTCATTGGATCTTGTGGATTTTTTACTTTGAAGCGTTCCCAAGCAAAATAATTGTTTTTTTAGTGAAATTTTTACTAAAAAAAGTTCCTAAAAAAGGTCGGAATTCTGAATTAGTGTGTTTTCAATTTGACCTTGATAAATCTTTCAACAAAAAATGAAGTTTGCATCGACGCAATGCCACAAAATGAAAAAGAAAAACGAATCGTCACTTTTTTTCGAATTTTGCTTTTCTTAATTCGCCTCTTGCTTTTTTTGGATCTCACGGATGGATTCGTAAAATGAAAATGTGACGAATCATCTCTTTATTTTCATTTCGTGGCATTACGTCCATGCAAACTTCAGGCTCATGGTACAGTTGATAGTAAAAAAAAAAAAAATTTTGGAGCGATTAATTTAATATGAAAAAAGTCAGGGGCGTGTAAAATAAAATTTCTCGTTAGATGAACCAGAAAATGGGAATGTCAATGAACGAAGTTTGTGTGTCAACAAGGTTGTGTTGAAGAAAACCGAAGGAAGGCAAGTTTGCCCAAGAGGTTAAAAGGGCCGTTCTCTGTACGGTCTCGTTTTGCAGTATTTGCAAATTTTCGCTTGAGTAATTTTCGTCGATTGTCTTAAGGGGATCCGTAATTTGTGATTCAAATTGTGAGACTCGTGTTCTACAATTTGCACGAATAGCTCGTAAGTTGAGAAGAATGAAGAAAGGGGGGATAATAAATTCGTACACATTGAATCTTCGTAGCGAGAATTTGCGATGTGGTAACTTTCTTCGTAATGATTAAAACCTGGATTTCTATAGCGGTTGTTGGAAAAACTTTCAGATTGAGCGCGAAGGGTCGCGATTCGTAAAGTTTCAGCTCTTTCAAATAGACAAGACCTTTTCAAAGTTTGAAATCGTCAAGGTCAAAGTTTTCGAGTCTTTTCTATCGCTGAAATGCGAGGGTGAAATAAATTTTCCCTCGTTAAGGGCTCCCATTAAAATTCGGAAAAAAAAATTTCGCTCGATAATTTCGTCCAGTCTCCGGTTTGCTCGTCACTCCTGTAAAATGTTCAGCGAGCGAGAACATTGCGGGAATTAAAAAAACAAAATAAACAGAAAAAAAAATTTATTTCGCAATTTTCCGGACAAACGAAAAAAAAAACTACAACGGTTGGAAAATTTCAATTTTTCCTATCAAAATTTTGCTATTTCACAAAAAAAATACATCCAACAACATTTCGGCCGTTGCCAAGACAGTTTTTTTCTTATTCGCTGTTAATAGTGTTCTTCGAAAAATAATTCAATGAAAAACAACAACGACAGCTCGTTCGGTATTTAAAAAAAAATAATGATAATCCGGTCCATCGACGAGAGTTCCCGGAATTAATTGGAGGTCCCGGGAGTATGGGGACCCTCAAGGAAAAAAGAAACGTCTCGTTAATCCTACGATGGGACGGCAAAAATGATGAAAAAATAGATTCCGACGGTTCGAGTCAAAATTTCCATAATTGTTCATCTCCCGAAAGTTGTCCAAGATTAGTGCATCAAGGAGGATTTCCGAAGAGAATTTTCCGAACGGGTTCCCTTGCTCTGTTGCCTCCAGCAGCCGCTCCATGTAGCATCGTACGAAAGCCCCTTAATTGAATCCGAAAGGCGGCAAGTACAAGGTTGTAGGAGGTTGTCGAACGTATCCGAAGCTTTATACAAATCTCGAGCGACGATCGCGCGCAAACATCGTTATACACTCCTCACGGGATCGCTCCCACTACTTTTTGGAGCGCACTACTTAGTGAATTTCGTAGCGCGCACGTACGATGATCGGTCGAACGTTTGCAAATATTGTCCTTCCGGTAGGATTAACCCCTTGCGTAGTCGAGTGTTGGGTTCGCCATTGGAGTTGCAACAATTTTGTGGTTGCCATGGGGCAAATTTGTCAATCTACATATTTCCAAAGGCCCTAATTCCAAACAATTGGAATCGAGAATATAGCAGCGAAGCACATTGGAGTATGAAAGCTCACTGGCCGACCGGAAACAGGCCTAAACCTCGGCAACGATTGAGTTAGCCAATTGTGAATTCTCCGAGTGAAATTAAACGAGAACGCGAAACACAATTCATAGATATATACGTATAACGAGATTCCGCGCGACGAACCGCACGAGGATGTGCAGTCGATGCAACGACGTTTTTCCCGTTGTCCTCGTAAAAATAGAAATCAATTTTTCGACCGTATGCTTCAAGAGATAGATCTCTTTGAACTCTTGCAACGACGTAGAAAACTGCGCACACTGAGAAAACAGTTTATTTACAATAAATAAATATATTCAGTTGGTAATTTTACTCAAACATTCATTAACTGTTACAAAATTTGTTAATAGTCGAAAAATGTCTTTGTTATCACCATCGAATTCCATGGGAATAACATTTCTTTGATGAGAATGATTTGTTCGATCGCTTTCATTTCCCTCAACTCAGTAGATGTTCAGGGTCATCAAATTCATTTGCTATCAACAAAGGTTACGTTTGATCGAATGATTCATTTATTAACTATTAACAAATGTTTATTTGAGACAAATTCGAGAGGCTCAAATAAATGTTTCATTAACTGTTCAAAAACAATTATTTCGCCATATCCAACTTTACATTTGTTAGCAGTTAACAATTCCTGGTACATATAAGTAAATCGTTTTCTCAGTGCAGTTTTCCTGTATACATTTCGAACTCGGGTCGTCAGAGTTTTATTCCCAAGATTGCTAGTCACGATGAGAATTTTCATGAAGGAGACACTGAGCTCGATGGTGTTTCTTGGGATTCTCGTTAAATATTCACGCTGTGCAAGAATATCCTTTCAACGTTCGCGTTTATTATTCGAGGGCTATCAAAGTCTTGAATTTCGTTGCTCACCTAGAGAATCTCACCAGCTGTACTATTTTTTTTTTCCCACGAGTTGGAGCACGCGACTAGAAGACTGGTAGATCGAATTCTGGAATTTATTTTGATGTGAGCGATACTGTGATGCCGCATATCGTCTCTTGTCAGGAAAACCCTCTTCACACGGTCTTGTCGTACGTTCGATAAGAATTTTTTTTCGATCTATGCCATTTCGTTTGGGAAATAAATCGAAGATAGCGAGAAAAAAAGCATCGAAGGATTCTCTCACGAGCGACGTGTATTCGAAATCCATATGAGTTCGTCGGGAAGGATTTCCCTTCCGAAATCCATTATAATTCCGTTGGATATGCCGTTGGGGCCTTGCATGTATTTCGCTGAATATTCCACGCTCAGATTTCGACATCCAGGGTGTCTTGGATCTCACGTTGGAGATTCAAGTCCAAGCTTCCGTAGAGAAGACTTTTTAGTCATTTTTCTGGTCGCTGTCCTGCTCGTGAGACACATTGATTCTCACAGACGCGGCGATCTCGATTTTGAAAATTTTTCGCCACGATGACGTTGGGATTTCGAAACGCGGAATGTTACTCGTGCAACACGCTGTGTATGGGAGCGTGATAAAATTCCACCTGAGAAAACTTTTATTCTGACGCCCCGTAACTTCATAGCGAAGGGAAAACTTTTTATCCGTCCAATTATTTGTGTAGCTAACAGTTTTCAACGATTTTGCTGCATCTCGAACGTTTCTTACACTTTCCATAAGCAGAGAGCTCTCTCGTGGCCTGTGAGAGCTCGGAAACTTTTGTTTTGCTTTAAAGACTTGCTCGAACGTTGAGTAAACGATTGCAGAAGAATTGGCATGTTTATTTTCCTTCCTTTTATCACGAGCAATGACGAGAGGCAGGAGAGTTTGTTTCGTATAAAATATCCAATACTCAGGCAGCTAGCCAACGGAAGGAGGCACATTTTGCATCGCTTTACCTGTTGCCCGCGACACTTCGTCCCTCTGTTTGCTAGAACTCGATACAACCTTCATACACAGAACTGATTGCAACTTGTAGGACATGATCCCTCGGAGAGATACTTCCTTCGTTCGAGCGCTGCTTCGCGGTCATGGAAAAATCTGATTTCGGAGTCGAGGGGGTCAGGGTTGGAATCGGAATAGAATCGATAGAATTGCGACCCAAACTATATCACAGCAAAGCCATATTCATTAGGAAATTGGCTTTCTTGGATAGTAGCTTCCGGGATAGGATTATGACTATTAAATGGACAGCAACAGATTGACGAACGATTGTTTGCCTCCGCTAACGTCTAATTGATTCTGGCAATATTTGCACCTCGGCGAATTTCCCTCCGTATGTTTGCGTTCGTTTGTGTTTGGTTATCGTATCGACAGCATTATAGAAACATTATCGACGAGGCCCATCCGAAACAATCCGGCCAACAGGGCCGAGAGTGTTAAACTAGGCTCAGGCTAAGTGTAGTCACTCTAAATGGGATAGCGAATTAGCTTTTCCCATCACGGTACACTCCGATGATTACATTGATCTTTTTTGGGAGCAGGAACGACCCAAAGTCCATTCGATGCTATCGCGAAACGTTTTGGGGATTAATTTGTTCCAAGAGAAAATTCAATGAAGTTTCTACACCGATTCAGCAGGTCTGGCTACGGTGGCACACCGTGAAAGGCTCAAATCTGCTTGTTCAAACATCAGCGTTGTCGGCCCTCCGTTCAATACTCCAAGTGCTCACGCGATAATCTGCTTTCGAACTTATGGGATCGATGGGTTTATCACCAACCACTAAACTCATCGATTCGTTCTCATCCCGACCTTTTCATTATGATCTGATCAAAGTTGCAACGACTGTACCCCTCGGAGGACAATGCAGCGATCCCCAGCTCAAATATTACCTCATCCCAACATCCCTTTCCCGTACATGTTGAGCTTGCTTCATTGTTACAGGCTCTTGCGACGAGCACGAGTACAGATTAACCAAACATTTGCTCGATGGTTACGACGCGGGCGTTCGACCAGCCAAAAATTCGTCTCAGCCACTCGTTGTTGTGTTTGGACTTTCTCTTCATCACATAATTGACGTGGTAAGTTGAAAAATTCTACTCATTACCGCGTTTTCCATTCTTGCTCATCTGAAAAAAAAAAAAAAAAAAGTAGTGAAGGGAAACCGACATTTGTCAGCAAGACCCGAACATATAGAAACGTAGTTGATAACCTGCTTCGGCAAATCCCTAGAAGTTTCATTTCGCAGGATGAAAAAAATCAGATTCTGACGACCAACTGCTGGGTCACCCAGATCTGGACCGATCACCACCTTAAGTGGAACGCTTCCGAATTCGCGGGGATTCGGGTCATAAGGGTACCGTACAATCGCGTCTGGCGACCTGACACGATACTCTACAACAAGTGGGTAATCGCCAGTTTCCACATTTTCTCCTCTGGTCGTTAAACTTTACGAATTTCTCTCTTACCGAACGACTTTACCTTCAGTTTCCCTTTTACATACCATTGAGGGCTTTAAGGTGATGGATCAGTCTCCGAACCTCTCTTCAAATTTTCCAAATGAAAATTCTCCGCTACCATTTGACAAATCAAAAAAAAAGATAAATTCGACAGGCTCAAAAAAATGATTCATTAACTCTTCAAAAACATTTATTTCGCCATATCCAATTATACGTTTGTTAGCAGTTAACAAATCCTGGTGCAGATAAATAAATCCTTTTCTCAGTGTACCAGCTGCGGGCAAAACTTGTCTTTAGAAAAGTCGTATCACAAATAATCTTTAATTACCAATGAAGCTGACGTCATAACTGTAGCATTGTCTGTGTAAATAACGGGTTGAAAATTGACAGGCTCTTGATGTGCTCAGGTTTGTAAACCGCCCGGAGAATTTGTGGGATAATAGTGAAACTTTGGAGTACTTGGCTCTAAAGTAAATTCACTCTCGCTGCATGTATACGTGTGAATGAACTGCCGAAGCATGCAACAGAAGGCAGCAATAGCATTCTCTTTGATATGCAACATTTGCATATTTATGGAGGAGGGAATTTGCAATACTCGAATAATTTTCTCCCCTTAACGATCATTAGTTCGAAATGAATTTTCATTTGGAAACAGTGCAGATCCACAGTACAGCTCGGCAGTGATAAATACGAATGTTATCGTCAGCCACACTGGGGAAGTTGTTTGGCTGAGTCACGGCATTTTTCGTAGTAGCTGCAACATCGATGTTGAGTTTTTTCCGTTTGATGAACAACGGTGTGCTCTTAAGTGGGCTTCGTGGACGTACGATGGATATCAGGTGAGGATAACCCTTAAGAATATTATATTTCGGGCTCTTTATGCATCTTGGGATTGAAACTCTTTGAATTGAAAGATTTAGTGCCTCGTGGACGTTTATGAATCGTTGTAGGGGTCTTTACGTTTTTCCAAAACAAACGCGATTCCAACGATCGAAATTGGATAATCCGTTAAATTTCCGGGGTGCGGTTAGTGGAATAAAACGAGCGCCGGGTCCGCGCTGATCGAGTTATTGTCAACTGCGGGGAGAGCTTTGACGAGCAAGGGGAAGCATGCTGTAGGTGGAAAACTCTGGTGAAAAAGTCGAAGCGTTCAGTGATGAACTCGTTATTCGTGGGAGGCAAAAAGTTGGCAACGCCGAGGTAAACTTTTCTATCGCGTTTGGAAAGCGGCAAATCGAAAGATACGCTCGATAGCTTGACGAAAAAAAGGCGCGGGAACCTCCCAAGCTCGAACGGCTTAATCCTCAATACGCCAGAATCCATCCTCCTGCTTTTTCATCCTTTTTTGTTCCGGGTTCAATCATTTTCGAGTATAAACTTGGTCATTTTTCCATTTTTCAACATCTGACATTTTCCCTTCTCGTTTAATAAACATCGTGTTTGCATTTCGACCCTTAATTCACGGACCTGGTCCCTTCGATCCCCGCAATCGGGAGCCATTAAGTTTTTTCGTTTCTGCAGGCTCCTGTGGGCATGAATCTGTCGAATAAATTTTGCCAGATTCCTCTGTAAAGAGCTCGATAAGATCCGGAAGTCTTGCGGGGCGCCGATACCTCATTAATCATTCCGGAACGAACCGCAAAGCTCGCACTCGTGCTCCTCAAGTTTCTCGACGTTCTATCGAGAATCTCTGTTCCTCTTTAATGTTTCAGCTGGAGCTGGAGCGTCAGAGCGAACAGGGTGACATCAGCAACTATCAGGCGAACGGGGAATTCGATCTACTCGATTTTTCAGCGCGAAGGAATGTCGAATTTTATTCCTGTTGTCCGGAGCCTTACCCGGACATTACGTACGAGATTCGGCTGCGGCGAAGGCCGATGTTTTACGTCTTCAATCTCATATTGCCCTGTCTCTTGATCAACGGAATCGGTAGGCTATCAAAATCCATTTCTTGCGTCTCTGTGCCAGGTTTTCCCAAGCTTCACTTTTTTCGGGGCTCTCAAATCCGTCATACCCTCGCACATGACATTTGCCGACTATTTTCACGACCACACGAGGTTAAATGTCATTGCAGAGCCATTTGGATCCCGAGCCCACTGGCTGCTTGATAAATTTATTGCGCAGTCTAATCCCCTGGTAGGTCGACACCCGAGTAACAGTTTGTCATGAAGAAGGACGGTAGAAAACATTGCATTATTTTAGTCCTGACAGAAAACGACGCTGCGAGTGTGCTGCAGACATCGGTAAATCTCTTTTCTCTTCGTCATTTGCAGCTTCCCTGCAATATCTTTCGCTTGTTTCGCGACGAGGGGAGTAAAGACCACAGGGTGCGTTGACGGTGGCTGGTGACGGTCTGTTCTGCCCATGCGGAAGTGCTTTTTCCCAGCTGGCTTATGAATTTCATTACGTGTGCGAAGAATTCACCTTGACGAAGAAAAAAATCATTCGTTCACAGAGCTTTTGATTTGGATCTTATTACGTAGAGCCATTCATCATTTTGCTTGCACGAGCCACAGCAGGGGACTCGACTAGAAACTCTTTACGAGTATATACGATGAAGGTGGAGAGAAATCGAGGAACAGAGCTTAGCTCGAGTTTCGTTATAAAACGGTGCCAAGCCTCAGAACGTCCGACACTTTAATAATATTACCTCCATCTTATTTGCTAGAGCACCCAACGTCATACAATTTGCATCGCTACTAAGCTCTGCACTGGGAAGCGAAGAAAACAATTACAGTTTTTTTCCATCGCTATACATGGCTCCAAATTTTTCGATTGCCTCGTGCATGTGCTTTTTATCCGATTGCCAGCCATGAGAAGGGACGATATCCTTCTTAAATCCTTCCATAAATATTCCGATGGACAGACGCGAATATATTTATCGGAATATTCGCCCCCTCTCGTCCACACTCGATAAAACTTTTCGTTCGTGTTTGAACAGCACTCCTGGTCTTTTACGTGCCATCGGAATCCGGGGAAAAGGTCACTCTCGGAATCTCTGCGCTTTTATCCATGACCGTTTTTTTAATGACTATCCGGGAGACTCTGCCACCGACGGAAAAGACGCCACTCATAAGTGAGTCACGATCATGCACCGAGAAAATATTCCAGTTTATAAGAAAACACACAATCGGTTATTATCTCTTTACGACGTTTTTATTCAAGGTCTCTATTACGGTGTAAGCATCTGCCTAGTATCCTTCGCTTCCGGTCTCGCAGTCGTTACCCTCAATATTCATCATCGTGGGGTTCGAGGCACCAGAGTACCGACGGTCGTACGATCCTTGGTTCTCGACAAATTGGCTAAATTCGTTTTTCTCAACTTTCGAGAAGTATGTATCGAATCTCCTTTGTATCTGTGCAATTTGAATAAGCGGAGAAACTAAAATATGATGAAAATATGAGCCTGAAGTTTGCATCGACCTAATGCCACGAAATGAAAAAAAAAAAAAAAAAATGTTTCGTCACTTTTTTTCCATTTTTTTTCCTAATTTGCTTCTTGCCTCTTTTGGACTTCACGAATGGATTTGTAAAATAGCAAAAGTTACGAATGATTTTTTTGTTTCCATTTCGTGGCATTGCGTCGATGCAAACTTCAGGTTTAGATAAAAATATCGATTCATGGCTTTTCGGAAATTCCAATTGATCGAAACCCTGAAAAATATTATGATTTTGCTTCGTAATGCGTTCTCAACAAATCAATATAGTTACTTCGATCCTTTTTGACGAACTCGAGATAAAAAAATTAGAAAGTTACGAATCTTTTGGCTCTGACGCCCCGACTCGATACGATTATCAAAAATATCATCAGCATGTTGATGGAGTTTCTTGACTTCTTGCCGACAAGCCCCCTGAACATGTTCAAACAGGAAATATTTTTTTTCACATCAATTACGAAGCAGGTGGCGAAGACGTCGAACCTCAACACTTACGAGGACACATCCTCGGAATCTCTGCGACGAAGGAATACTTGTCCACTTCATTGCTCAACGGAGTTCTCGTCCCAGCAGCAACCACAACATTCTTCACCGAAGTACGTGCCCCGTAGGCATGGAAGCAACAACAGCAGCCCCAGCTTAGGTGACGTACCTCGTTTCGTAATAGTCGATTTTTCTAAATGTCAAATTTTCGTAATCGCTCCTTCTCAACGAAATTTCCAAGGGACAAATTCTTTATTCTTCTTGAATCTTCCTGAACTTTCTTCTTGACTTTCTATTCAATTTTTTGAACTCCTGAATATTTTCTCGATTGTATTCTACAACGTCAAACCATATTCTCTGCATATTATTACGACACAGGGGACGATGCATCGTCCATATGTTGCGGTTGTAACACTCTAGTCTATTATATTGATTCATACACCGCCATGTGTGCGTTGATGCTCCTTAATTTCCGTCCCTTCGCATGGCAGATACCTCGATAGCAATGACCTGCTTTTTATGTGTGAATTTTGAGTTAAATTGAACGATATTGCTCTCCTGCTGAAAATTCCAACGTCCCAGCACGAAATAATGAGTTTTGGTTCTCTCCTCATGGGCTTAAGGTTGCAACTCACATTTTTCGTCGTCTAGAGAATTTCTGAAATCAAGTTAAATTCTTCTGATCGAAATAAAAAAACGTCTTGGCCCATTTTTGGGCATAAATTTGTTGAGAGTTTCTTTGAATATTGAACGAAAAGTGTGGGAGGATTTGGCTTTTAAAAATTGCTGCTGCACGACACACGACCAAAATCTCACAATTACAATTTTTCTACACCTTTCGACTCAATTTCCCTATTTACAGATTCCACGCGTATTTTATATCCTCAGCTTTTCTTCTTATCGTGAACGCATTTGCATCCAATAGATAAAATATTCGAACGATATTTATCACGATGCCAGATGAAAATTTCCATGAGGATAAAATCAAATTTTCTGCATGTATTCGAAATTTGAATTAATTTCAATGAAAACGTGGATTTTACACTGTAAAAGAAAGTCCCAATCCCAAGTTGCTCTTAATCTCATTCTGCAACGACAATTTTTTAGTTTCAACATTTTCAATGCATAAAAAAACACTCGTAGAGAATCAGAGCCGGAAAATCACGGAATCGGAGCACGACCTTGAATTTTGAGCGATATTTATAGTGCAGAATAGAAATTTCCATAAAAAAAATACAACAGTCTCGTATGTATGCAAAGTTCCGTTTTATTTTCCCGGAAATGTATGTTCTGTGGAATAATCGTTGGCCAAAATTCAAGGTCGTTCCCGAACTGTATTCCGGACCGGAAATTTATCAATTACGAGTCTCCCCGCTCGTAATATCTGTCCCGAGCCTCATTTGATGCGACATTTTTTAAATTGGAAACAGATCTCGGGAGGGATAACAGTCTCGAGGCCCATTGGTCACGAATCCTGGTGCGAGTGCACACAACGATCGATCGGAACGAGAGACGCTTGCTGGATCAGGATAATCGTGAAAAAACGGAACTCGAGTGGAAGCAAGTTGCGTTGGTGAGCGATCGTGCACTGTTATGCGTATTTTTCTTGACAACGATAATCAGCACAGCCGTGATATTATGTGGCTCACCGCCTGCCTCGGAAGTGACGAAGAAAGGCTAAAAAACGAAGAAACGAGGTCTGCAGCGAGGAGTTTTCTTCGAAGAAGAATCCGGAGCTGAGTGTAGGGGCGTCTGTCAATTACAACAATAAAAATAGTGTAAGCAGGACAGGACGACAACGGATAACGCCAAACGGTGGTGCTCCACGTAAAAACTTGCACCGTTCGTGATATTTCACTTTTTACTTGACTGTCTATTATCGATGACGAGACTATCTATAACTCACAATAGTCAATTTGTTTTTTCATTGTTATTCCGAAGTTTGGTCGTTTTGAAAATTGAGGGAAATAAATAATGAAAAAAAAAAAGAATCGAAACGTAAAAATGATCAATGGTCTCGTGGGGGCTGTTCGTTGTTCATCTGCGACTGCTGGCCGGACCCAAGCGTCGATTCTGCATGTTTGAGGTTGTAGAACAAATGGAAATTGAGAAAATTGGGATATTATTGTTTCTATCGATTATTTACTCTCTTTATGTTCTCCGGTCCGAAAATTAGTTCTACACTCTCGCCAGGGACTCACAGCCTTGATAAGAGAACATTTTTGTTTATATTTTTGTTGATATTCGTGTTTAGGGCTTGACCCATTGATCCTGGAATGTTCTGGGCGGAGGATGGGCTGCGCTCGGGCTTGGGAACCAGCAGCGTACGACCTGCACGATCGACATAGATATTGAATACTTTTTGACTCTTAGGATCGTAGTATTCTTCGCCCTGGTTCGCTGCGATTTGGATCGATTCATTGGTTATCGGGTGGATGAATTTGATTATCGGATTCCCTCGACTATCTTGGTGGTGGCTCGAGAAGGGAACATACGTTGCGTTCGCAAGGTCCAAGCGGGCATGGTTCTTGAAGGGAGACGCGTCTGGGCGGCTTGGAGAATGAAGGGTAAAGCTGACTCCATTGGAAGCAGCCACAGGCTTGTTTCCAAAATTTTCTATTCCCTGGTTGTCGAGTAGATCGTTGGACTTATTATTCTTAGGAATCAAACAGGTTCGACCTTGAGTGTCGACGAAGATAATGAAAACTTCACGGGTTTTCAGATCCACGTACTCGTCACCACCGAACGCTGGAATGTACATTTTTTCGCCGTTGACCGGATGGACGAACTTGATTATCGAGCGACCATCGCTCGTCCAAGTTTTGCTCGATATTCCGACGATTATCGCTTTCTCCAAATCGTATTGTGGACGACCGTTCCTCACCAACTTGCCCCATTTATTTCGCTGAGCTATCGCGTCGTATTCCTTGATAAAACGATCGAGTTCCTTTCTGAAACGATCGTCACCAGAGAGCGAAGACTCCGAAAAGTCCCTCGAATTCTTCACTCCCTTAAAAATCAAGAGTAATTGGCCCTGGAGGTCAACAAACATGATGTAAATGTTTAAGCTCTGTGGATCCACCAACTCCTCACCGCCCAAGAAAGGAACAAGCATTTTTCGTTTATTTCTCGGATCCTCGAATCGTATCATTACCATGCCGTGCTGGCCTGATTCGGTTTTCGTTTCCATCACGATTATCGCACGTGACAAATTGGGTTTTAGCAGTCCCCCGACCACCAGGGCGCCCCATAAATTCGCTCGCGCCATCATATTGTATGTTTTTATTATGAGGTCCAATTTTCCGCCATTACGATCATTCCATTTTGCGTCGTCCATACCTTTGAAAATCAATATCGTTTTGCCTCGTGAATCGACAACGATTAGGAAAATTCTCGCTCTATACGGATCCACGTATTCGTCGCCACAGCAAAGTGGCATCCGAACTTTTTTTTTAGACACCGGATGCACTAAATCCAGCATGATCGTTCCTTTCTCGTCGACTAACGTGTTCCTCTCGATCACGTACAGTGCTCGAGATAAATCGTATCTCGGACGTCCCCCAACAACCAACGTTCCCCAGCCAATATCCTGCCGCTCGTTTCCGTTCGCCTTCAAAATTAACAGCGTACGTCTCTGGAGATCAACAAAAATAAGGAAAACTTGTGATGTCCTTGACAATGTGTACTCGTCGGTACCGACAACCGGTACTTTGATCCCTCGCCCTGTCACCGGGTGGACAAACCGAATCCACTCGAATCCATTCACGTCAGTTGTTTTCTCAGTTTTCATAACAAATATAGCTCGCGATAAATCGTAGCCAGGAACGCCCTTAACTACTAACCAACCCCATCCTTCCTCCATTGATAAGTTCCACCATTTTTTCAGGATTTCTGCTTTGTTACTATCCGAACCATTCCACAACTGTTGTTTTTCCAACAAAACGACCATGCCGTTTCTTTGTTTGTGTACACTCGATGGATATTCTTTTTTGAATATCAATAAGGTACGACCTTTTGTGTCGACGAATAAGACGTACACTCTTGACGTTCTTGGCAGGACATATTCGTCACCTCCATGATAGGGTATTAAAATTTTCTCCGATGTAATCGGATGCACGAAATTGATGACTAAGCACCCGTCAGAATCGATTTTGTTTTCAGTGTCGTTGACAAATATTGCGCCCGAAATATCGTAGTTGGGAACTCCACGAACAACGATAGATCCCCATCCATTCTTCCTGGCCATTTCTTGGTATTTTTTAATGGCAAAACTAAAGATTTCCGATTTTTCTAGAGAACCATCATTCGTTGGATGTCGTGGTCTCAGTACGAGCAACGTTCGGCCTTTTGTGTCGACGAATATTATGTAAACTTTGTTCGTGAATGGCGGTGAGTATGAGACCCCACCATAAAATGGAATTTTAATCCGTTGCCCTGTTGTCGGATGGACAAAGTGAATCAGTAAAATTCCATCAGAGTCTTTCGCTGGTTGAGTGTTATCCACAAATATAGCTCCTGAAAGGTTGTACTTGGTGCTTCCAACATTTAAAATCGGACCTGATTCTTGCGGTTTTTCTCTATGTTTTTCAAAAATTGTATCATTTGGAGGTTCCGCTCCACTCGGTGGATATTTGTCCTTGAAGATGAGCAGGGTTCGGGCTTTGGAGTCGACGAATACAACGTAAATTTTCGATTCCAATGGCAGCACAAATTCGTCTCCACCGTTATACGGGACATGCATTTCCTGCTTTGTGACAGGATGTGCGAACTGGATTATCAAACATCCATCATAGTCGAATGTTTCTGTCGTTTTATCGACGAATGTAATGAGTGTCGGGTTATATCTGGGGACTCCATGAACGACGATTGTTCCCCATTCTTTTTCTCGTGCCATTTGTTGATATTTTCTGATAGAATACTTGATATTGAGACATTTATCGCCTCGGTCGTTTGGCGATTGCAGCTCCTTCGGTGAATATTTGTCCTTGAATACGAACAAAGTTCGACCTCGGTTATCGACGAAAATGACGAATATCGTCGACTTTGCTGGCACCACAAATTCGTCGCCACCATAATATGGTATTTTTATTTTGTCTCCGGTTATTGGATGAACGAATTCGATCATCACACATCCCTCCGAGTCTAGCATTTTGTTCGCCTTGTCAACAAATATACTGAAGGATGTATTATATTTCGGCGCTCCTTGAACCACCATTCTGCCCCAATTTTCGTTCTTTGCCAATAGTCGATATTTGTTGAGGGCATAAAATACATTTGGACATTTAGAGCCACCGATTGCTGGGGACTTGACGGCACTCGGTGGAGGCTTCAATACAAGTAGAGTTCGTTTTTTGTTGTCGACGAATATGAGGAATACTTTGAAGATCGAAGGCATGACGTATTCGTCGCCACCCTCCGCTGGTATATGGATCTTCTGCTGGGTGATCGGATGGTCGAATTGGATGATGAAACATCCGTCAGAATCGAGCATTCGTTCGGTGTTATTGACAAATATCGCGCACGATTTGTTGTATTTAGGCACTCCGTGAATTACCATCGAGCCCCATTCTTTCTCCCGAGCTATTTGTCGATGTTTGAATATGATAGAAAGAAGATTTTTGCAATTTTTGCCACTTCCAGGCGCCAGTCCTTTCGGTTTATATTTTTCTTTGAAAATCAGCAAAGTTCGATTTTCGTTGTCGACATATATTAAGAATATCTGCGAGCTTAATGGCAACAAGAATTCGTCGCCTCCGTTAGCTGGAATTTGTATTTTCTCGCCAGTTTTTGGGTGGACGAATTGAATCATCGGAACTTTCTGAGAATGAATTAATTTGTCTGTTTTGTTGACGAATAGGACACACGCTAAGTTGTACTTGGGAACCCCTTGGATCACGATCGAACCAGGTTGTTTTTGTCCTGGTGGTTTCCTCTTATTCGACGGATGCAGGCCCTTCAAAATCAGTAAAGTTCGACCGAATCTGTCGACGAATATAACGTAAACTTTGGACTCTTTCGTCAGGACGTATTCGTCTCCACCATCGACAGGTATTTGAATGCCCTCGCCAGTCGTTGGATGAATGAAATAAATGACCAAGAAATTATCGCTGTCTATTATTTTGTACGTTGTATTGACAAAAATGGCAGTCGTTATGTCGTATTTGGGAACTCCGGAAATTACTGTCAATCCGACGTTTCGTTTTTGTGCTATTTCCCGATACTTCATGACTACTAGGGTGACGTCTATTTTTATTTCAGTAACGCAGTCTCGTGATACTTTGGATGGATGGATGTCCTTTGGAACGAGGAGGGTTCGTTTTGTTGAGTCAACGAATATGATGAATTTTTTTGAGCTCGATGGCAGCACATATTCGTCGCCACCGATCGATGGTATTTGAATTCGCTGGCCTGTGATGGGGTGTTCGAATTGAATAACCGTAAATCCTTGCTTGTCGATGATCGTTTCTGTTTTTTCAATGAACTTTGCTCCGTTTAGACAGTATTTTGGGACGCCACGAATTACCATCGATCCCCATACGTGCTTGTTTCCGAATCCTCTGTATTTATGGACCATCCAAACCACGTTTTCACGTCTCGGTTTATCAATTCTCGGTGGTTGTCGTATAATTAACTTTTGCTCGATTACGCCTTTGTAAACGAGTAGAGTTCGGTTATTTTTGTCGACGAACAAGAGGAAGACTTGTGACGTTTCCGCTTCGAAATATTCGTCCGTGCCATACGCTGGTATTTGCACTTCGTACTTGTCTGTTGGATGGGTGAATCGATGGACCAATATTCCTTTGGAATCTATTACCTTCGTTGTGTGCCAAACCCAAAGCGCTGTTCTTATGTCGTGCTGAGGAGAACCGTTCACTACGCTCGAGCCTTCTCCCGGTATTTTCAAATACGTTGCAAAAATGAGTGTTTTGTCAAAGTGATAAATACACGTCTCCCGTTTTTCAACGGGTGGACTCAACTTCGGAATGAGCAACGTCGTGTTATTGATGTCGACGAATATAATGAAAACCTTTCTCGATATCGGATCGACGTAAGTATCGCCGGGCCCAAAAACTGGCAACTCTATGCACGCCTTTAACTTCGGATGCTGAAACTCCCAGACGAAATATCCTGGTGGGCGACGAATCACCATTATCTTTTTCACCACCACGGCCATTGCTATGCTATATTTTGGCACTCCGTTGACCACAGGCACACCTGGATGCACAATGAACTTGCACCCTGCAACTGTAAATGTTACAACGTTTTCTTTATTCTGAATAATTCCGAAGAAAAAAAAATTATGCATACGGCAAAAATTTCCGGAGGGGGAAGATTTTTTGTTCCTTGACCAAACTTTAAAAGGAAAATTTTTACCCCAGTGGATCGGAGCAGACGTTATCTCTGTTTTTGCAGTTTTTTCCAGGATGAGCCAACACGACAATTGCTCAGGACCAAAATTTAGTTGCAATCATTGTGCAGTTTCTAACGTCGCAATCGCTCAGTGATCGTCTACTTTTTACTTCTCCGTCGTTGCCCCAACCACCCACTCTTGGGATTTTTTAATTTTTTTACTCGGAAAAAGCGAACATGCAACTTATGCATGAGAGATTTTTCTCTGTCAACTGGACCGCGGAAGATACGAAAAATAAACAAAATTCTGATTCGGAGTACAAACCTACTGATGCTCCGACCGTTTCTCTAAACTCCAGTACATTTGATGTATGAGCTGCAGCCGGTCGACTGAAATGCAGACGAAAATCATTTCAATCACTTTTTATTGCATCGCTGGCGTATGACATCATTTCATCAAAACTAAAACACATTCGTATGTAAGAAAAATTGTGAATGCGAGTCCAAACCTTGGAACGATTCGTTTCGGGGTAGGCCGAGGCAGAGGAGGTCCTCGTTTGGACGTCTCAGGTCGTGGAGTTGTTTTTCGAGTTGGTGGTTCCGTTTGCTTAGTATTTTTTGGTTGTGGTGGTCGTCGTGGCGATGGTGGTCGTGGAGGTATAAATGCTGGAGGCCGTATTTGTATAGGACGTATCAGTGGTGGTCGAAAAAAGAAATGCTTGGCGAACATCATTCTAAATAAAAAGAGAAAAAAAACTGGAAGTAAAATAAATTTTTTTATCTCCAAAAAAGAAGAGAAACATATGCTCCGGCGTGCCATCAAAAAATAATCCGCAAAGGGTCAATCCTGCTGATTTTTTATTCTCAAGAAAAAACTTACTTTTTGTGTAGCATACCGGCAAGTAGGCAACGTTTGCTGCGCCGATGGGTATTCGTACTATGGGAAGCAACTCCCTTGACATCTTCGCTCGGTCTGCGCGCGCTTTCATTCAGAAACACTACGTTCTTTTTACCAAAGTCGGCGAATATTTCTTTCCTGAATGATCTATCCGATTGATTTTTCCTTAAAATCCTACCATCACTCATTTTTTCCGTCTGCGTTGGATCCAACCAACGCCGTTGTCTCGCCAATGTTTCCAAATTCGATTCATTCCTAACTACAAAATTAAAATGCCTTAATTTTTTCTTTCGACCTCAAAGAAACTGAAGAGTCTGCATAAAAATGGAACCTGCACGGATCATTCAAATAAAATCATTGCGCCAAATTGATTCGACGGATTTGACAAGAAATTTTCGTAATTCAACCGATTTGACTAGACCGTTCGCCTTTGAACGGAAAGATAATTGTGTGCATGATTTTTCATCCAGGAAAATTGTATTTACTTCGATAAAAAATTTGTTTTTTTATTTATTTATTTGTAAAATAAATAAAAAATAAAAAATTTAACCGCGGGTAGAAATAATTGACAATTGTCCCAGCGCCAACTTCCAGAAGCTCGACAATCCCGGACGATCGACAGACATTTGCAACGATTTTTCGAAAACTGCCACCCGAGTGGACAAAAAAATATATATCAGCAAAAAGAATCCAAAAAAAAAGTGACTATACTTTGTCAAATTAACGCAAATGACATCGAATTGTTTTGCACTAAAAAAAACCGTGAAGAATTACCATTTTGATACTTCTTCGCGTTCGTGATCGACGAGTTAATCAGAATAAAGTGAATAACGACGATTCGTACGGTGTACGAAAATGCAAAAAGGGCGCGCATGATCCATGCCCCGTTCAAGTTGAAGTAAAACTGCGATGCGAGGAACGTACATCGCTAACTCTTAAACCGCTATAACTTTATTCGTATCTAGAGAGGCGACAGAAACCAGTACGAAGATTACTTTTACGCGACGCTTCATGTTTTGTTACGGGTGCGAATTGATCTTCGAGCGTTACATTCGTACGATCGTCGCTGTGCTCTATACTCTGAGATAAATGAATAAACGAGAAGAAGTAGCTCGTCGAATTGTAGACCATTCGTCATTTCTCATATTGGATGTATAAACAAAAATCAGACATGCGACGTGATTCTTTTATATCACCATCGCGATATAAACATAAATTCATATAAAAAGAGTTTAACGTGGCCAGGGCACGAAAAAGCAAGCCCCTGGTAACGCCTCCTATTCCGATCTCATTCTGAATGCATTATGCTGGATTTCGAATCATTCGGACTAACTTTCGAAGGACCTCCGAACGCTTGCTTTTCGAGCCTCAATAAATAACAAGAAATAATTGGGACCTGAGAGCAAAGGAATTGTTTCACTGAGCAATGGACTTGTTGAGGTCGTTTTACAGTTTTCCTCGCCCGGAATAATCCCGTTGCCAAGATACCCGATTTTTAGTCGACGTCTCAATTTTTTATTCCAAAAAATAATAAAATTTGAAAAAATCCACCTTTTTCTCACGTGGAATTAAAAATCGTAGCGATAAAGAAAAAGCAGGCTCTTGAAATATATGAACTGCACATGAAAACCCGTGTATATATTTGTTTATTTACTTATTCATTAGAAACGGACAGTAAGTGATAAAAAAAGATTGCTTTTACGAATAAAATCGTTTCCGTCCTATTCGATACGCAGATGTTTTATTCGTTACGGATGTATAACGCGATCAATTGTCACTCCTGCGGTTACATTTGTTTAAACATTTTATCTCACGTTTCTTTGCTCGCTTATAATCGTTATGCCACATTGCTTATTATTCGCTCAATTTTTCTTGGCCAACAGAAACAACGAGGATTGAAAAATGCAACAAACGGGATGGAAAATTAAGGAAAAATGAATCTTCGAAATATTAATTTATTGTTATATATTAAAACTTGGAAAATTTCACAATCTTGTGTTTTCTTACGCTAAGATCATTTCAAGTAGAAAGCCGATAGAAAAATTGGTCCTCAATGAAAATTAAAATCACCCCCAATACGATTTTGTCCAGTAAATTCATAAAATACGAAACACTTCAATAGTAATCTGGAACTGGTGCACACGCTATTTTGACAAAGTCCTCGTACTTGACGTGGCCGTTTAGAGAGACGTTTGCCTCCCGGAATATTTGTTCGACTGGAAAATCAATCGAATTAACAGATTGAAAAATTATATTGGAAAAATGCATCGTTCCTATGTAACTGACAGTTTTTTTCATTTGGTATTAATTTTTTCTTTCGAATTTTCATGATGGAAGAAAAATTCTGATGCGTTCGAACGATACGAACGTTCATATGTTAGAAAATATTCAATTTTTCCAAGAAAACTCTAAAATAATTAATAAAACAAAAAACTTGGTATTAACCTTCTTTGCTACT
Source organism: Campopleginae sp. 14b (assembly GCA_030522525.1). Lineage (NCBI taxonomy): Eukaryota > Metazoa > Arthropoda > Insecta > Hymenoptera > Ichneumonidae > Campopleginae sp. 14b. The sequence goes on from JAPYYS010000120.1 coordinate 65,561, forward strand.
CAATTGTTCTCCCCAGTGCAGAAGCATATGAGCAAGTTGTCTGGCTGGTATAGTCCCGCTGCTCGAATTATCCGCCGCTTTAAAAGCCTCAATAACTTCTTTCGGCAGGTCCTCCGCTCTTGTTTGTAAATGCATGACTTCCAGGAAATCGGCAAAAGCCATTTTACCATCTGAAAGAATGCAAAATCCACAAATCTGTGTTAAAAGTATAAAAAATCTGTGTGGGACAATATAAAATTTATTTTTTGAAGAATTTATCGACTAACGGACAAAAAGATGATGAATTCTCACTTTTGTCCTTCAGGTATTTGTTCAATTCTGCAATCGTCGGACTCAGACCTAGAGAACGCATAATTATGGTCAACTCGTCCAAAGTTTTAATTTGACCGCTCCGGGCGAACAAATAAAAGCATTCACGAAATTCTGCAAAAAAATGTTTTACGAGTTTGATCAAATTGCATAAACTGTGCACTCGGTACTTGAATTATCCTTTCTATTTCTTTTACTCACCATCGATATCTTCTTCTCGGAAGTAACGAGCCTGCGGAATGGAAAAAAACTGAATCAAGACGGTCTGAGGAAAGGAAACACTTTCTGACGCACAATAACGGGACCTGGTAAAGCTCAATGATAAATCACGGGCATTTTTTCAAGACCAGATATAACAAATACATCGAAATATTTTTATCACAACATTAAACGGCAAAAAGTGTAAAAAAAAAATGGAATAGAAATTGCTGATGTTGAGGTTGTAATCATTTTATTCCCAGGTACCAAGAAAATTGTATAGAATTTATACAAACGTCAAGGCGTGATGGGATAATCACGTAGATGCAAATGGCAAACGAAGTAGAAATCGTATAAACAGATCCGGACCAGCGTACAAAGAGTCAAACTTGTTGGATAAACAATTACCATTATTTATGTAATTTACGTGTCGACGTAACAATAAAAACCTTTGGACGAAGTTGATTAATCGCGTTTTCAGCGATTAAGGAAACGGTGCAGGTGAGCATACGTGTCAAACTGACGTTTTTAACCTAACCCTCAAGTACCTCTCATTTTCCATCCTCCTGAAGCCTCATTGTCTGTGTTTCACAGCAACGATTGGACGGAGGCTCGCCATAGGCCCTTTTGATTGGTTCGGTCTCGATAAACACAGTAAAAAAGCACCTGCTGCATCGCGTTATATTTTGAAAAAAACAAATATTTTTCAAATGTGTTATCACTCAAGTTTAAACAGCTCGCTTCTAAACGAATTTGCCCGAAAGCTAGTCTTATCTCAAAAGTGATCAACCGGTAATGCCAACAATAAGATAAGACTCGATAGAAAAATAATCAAAACGGATAATGGCGCTCAGAAAAAAATAACGGTATTTAATGATCAGAAAATTCAATTGGAGCAAAATTGTCGAATCAGAACTCGGAAAAATTTACTGTTAGATAAAAAATTCTTGAGGATTTCAGGAGCATGATTCCTCGAATCGGTTTAATCATGGAATCATTAATCGAAAAACCTGAAAAAACAAGTAAAACGTCCACCAATATGGCGTTGAAACAGATGCTTTCGCTTTGTTTGTATACACGGGTTAGTTCGAAATAGCACCGTGATTGGCGCTGATAATCTTCAGAAAGAGATGATGCTGTCTGTTTTATTTTGCTTTATTTATCTTTTTTTCGTTTGGTGACGTCGCTGATATGGAGTTCTCAATATACGAGATACGAGGGAGTAAATTAGTCCTAGCGATTTACGTCTTCAGTGTCGTTCGAGCAATCGACGCGAGTGTCGGATTTTAACGTGATATTCCCCAGTTTTCTTCGCCCCCTTTGCGTCAACAAAAATACACGCGAATGAAAAATACGAGTTATTTTCGAATAATCTTCTTTTGTGACGTTACACTCAAGGTAGCGATACGTGCAAAATATCGCGAATGAAAAAATTAATATAAAGAAAAACGAAGAATGTAAAATATCCTAACTCGTGTAAATAGACTGATTACAAAAAGGACCGCTTTACAAAAAGGTGCCGTTTTGGAATTTGTTTATGTCTATACTGTTCATATGTCGCATATAAACCTGGATAAGTACTGAATCGTAATATGTGTCAAAGGGAGTGATTTGTGGTGGACTGTACTTGACGAATAGAACATCATAGATTTATTGTGTACCGTAAACTTCATCCACAAATTCGCCACTTCTCAACGTTACCGTGGATCTCGGCTCAAAGGTAAGTTACACATGAAATTTTAACTTGATTCGTTGTATTGATATCATTAAAAAAAAAAATCTGTCCAAAAAAGAATCCTTTGTGCGTCGAAAAATATCGCTTTTTCGAAAATCCTTTTTTGTTTCGGGTGTAATAAAAAGTTATTTTTCATGTCGTGCAAGGGTAGTACAATCGGAGCCAGAAATAAAAAGTGTTTACACAACTTGTTCTCGTTGTGTCATGGGCACGGGCAAAGTTCGTTTTAACTCTTGTACAGTCAACGCGAATAACAGTAGACTCACATGTCATAAGCTTTTATGTTTTTTATGTTTCGTGTGTCCGAGAAAGTCCGATTACTCATAAATACTGGAGATTCAACTAATTCGTTAAAACTAATCGTTGATATAAATTAAACGACCGTGTGTTCAACACATTAACGTGGGTAATTTAGGCAGAAATGTACTAATTCCTTCAAATTTTCTAAACATCGAATCAGTTATGTTTCTAATTAAAACACGTGGCAAAAAGGAGTCTAATTAAACAAAACGAAAGTAAATGCAACACTGATAAAATAATGGTATCTGTATTGGCTTTTCTGGTCCTGTACTCGAAACGATGAGGTTGTGATGCAAAAATATTGATTGATTTTATTGCTCGACTTGATCGAATCACTTGATAAAACACATATATCAATACTCATAGAATTTCTCACCATAAGCGTCGGTTACGCTTCGCACTTGATAAGCACGAATCCTTTCCTGTTTTTCTCGATCGAGACATTTCGACGATAACGAGCAAAGTACAAATTTTTATTGACCAAGGATAAGATTTCAAGGATTTTATTTTCCAATTACCTCTTGAATCACGAAATCTTTGGGAAAAATCGAATCTCATCGTCAATTTGATACTCAATCGCCTGTGCATGAAGCGCATCGCTCACAAGTTCGGTTAATTTTAGTAGATTTCAATTAGCAAAGACGAGACGCTTACATAGACGTGTGACTATTATTACGACATAAGATAAGTCGAATGTGAGATGCTGCAAAACTCGACTAACCGCGTAAGCCCGCGTGTATAATTAAAAATAGGGTAAACTCGTGTTCGACCCGCAATAACATTCATGCATGAAAATATATCACAAATTCCGGTGCGTCATTGTTTATGAGCGTGGATGCAAATAATTGTAGCTATTATTTCTGCGTTATGCAAATTGTTCGGGAGACATTTAGCGATGTTTTTGGGGCGCCTTCCGAGGTTTTTGATGCGAAGCAGTCGTTCTCGAAAAATTCCTCAAAACTCTGTGGGACCAATTTTGTTGTTTTTTTTTCCAAGATAATCTTCAATCTCTCGATAAATTGAATAATTTAGAGTAACAAAAAAAAATTTTATTCCGCTGCTGCAATCGAGGAGGAAAAAAGTTTCCAGTAATACTTGAACTTCTTCGTTGTTTTTCTCGTACGACTCATTTGAATTACAAAGAGAAAAAAAAACTTCTCACCATTCTCAAACTATTAAACGAAAAATTCCACGTACATATACGCGCATAGAAGTACCATCTTTTTCACATGATAAAACAGAAGTGCGATAACTTTCAAGGTCACTTGCGAGATAGGAAATTATTTAACGCGTCGCAACTCAATCCTATTATTTTTGCATTCGACCATCACTTAAAACGTTTATCTCTGCCTGATAAGGCGGGGGGCGAAATAAGAAAAATTGCATTAATGGCCTGAAATTCAAAAATACATTGCATAATTCATTATTCAATGAGGCCATGAGTGATTCCTATCGATAATTGCAAATACATGAATTTTCCATGAATATCGTTGGCGTTAACCGCTTCGATGTTTGAAACGTTGTTTATTCGTGATCTTAAACATTTTCTATTTTTCGACGAATCTCTATCATGTGATAAACGTTTATTATAATCGAAAGATATGAGCAGCCACGTTGGAGCTGGTCCGGTGGAAGGAAGCCAAGTCGTTCTAGAGAGGATCCAAGTATCCGTAATGCAAGGGACGACCAAGCAGCCTGTGGCTCCCTCAACATCCGCCAGTGTCCTTGAAAAAGGTGCAGAAACTACGGTGAGCTTCGAGCAGGCCAAAGCTTTCCCCGAACGAAGACCCGAATTAGGTATAGGGCGAATTTCCTAAATAGCCTTAGGAGATTCGGTCGTTCGTAGAGACTTGTTTTTTTTCTTTTGCATTTATCCGATGAAGTAAAAAATGCAGGAAAAAAACCACATGATAATAATCACGAAAAATCAATTTCTTAAAAAACATTTAAAAATGTATGGCTCCAAAAATTGAATAAACTATTCAAAGCATTAATGAAAAATATCAACAATAGTGTGGAATGCCGAAAATGCCGAAAAATGGAGAACGAAAAATTCGTACAAGCTTGAAATTTATTTTTTGTTCTTCAGCACACGGAATCGGGCGATTTACAAAAAAATATATCGAACGCGGATCGAGTATGGACGAGTCTGTTGGCTGGAGCAGCGGCCGGGGCACTGGCGAAAACGACCATTGCTCCGTTGGATCGCACGAAGATAAATTTTCAAATATCGAAGAAACCGTATTCGGCGGGGGCAGCGATCGAGTTTCTCGTTCAATCGTATACGAAAGAGGGTCTGATGAGTCTGTGGCGAGGTAACAGCGCCATGATGGTGAGAATAATACCATACGCAGCGATACAGTTTACGGCGCACGAACAATGGAAAAGGTTACTCAAGGTCAACGGCCCGGAGTCGTGAGTTGATCAAATTTTTTCATACGTTTTTGCACAATAATTGCATAAAAAACTGTCAAAATCTCGATCCATCATGATGAAAATTTTTCCTCAATATTTTTTCAACCATTGTATTAAATTGGCCACAAAAAAACCGCGACAATTAAAAACTCATTCGCCACGTGAATCCGCTTTTTAATCTCAAAATTCAAAAATAAATCGTCAAGAATAAAAAACTAAAACTTTTGATATAAAAATTCGATTAAATTCGAACAGAGACAAAAAAAAGAGATTCCTCGCCGGTTCGTTGGCTGGTGTGACGTCACAGAGCTTGACGTATCCGTTGGATCTGGCCAGAGCACGAATGGCAGTGACTCAAAAGGCCGAGTACAAAACACTGCGTCAAGTATTCGTTAGGATTTATCAACGAGAAGGAATAGGAGCTTTTTATCGAGGCTTCACAGCGACGATACTCGGTGTTATCCCTTACGCCGGTTGCAGCTTTTTCACTTACGACACCCTCAAGCACTGGTTTTCGGGCAAGTTTATCTTTTCAAGGGCGGCATGAGCTCACCTTCAGCGACGCCATAAATATCATCGAATTCAATGGGTTGTCAAATTTTGGTGTTTTTTGCTCAGTACACGCCGTGAACAGCCCTGGGCTCTCGGCCATGTCGTCCCTCATTTGTGGAGCTCTGGCCGGTGTTGTTGGCCAAACGAGTAGTTATCCTCTCGATATTGTACGCAGACGAATACAAACTTCCGCCATCACCAAGACATACTATCACACAATCTACGAGACCTCTGTCAAAATATACACGTGAGTGTGAATAAACGTGTGACATATTTGAAGACTTTTGGTCTCGTGTACGCACAAAACGAACGAAGGACCGAAAAGCTACGACTTGAGGTGACAATAATTTGTTTTTCTTTTTTTTTTTACAGAGAAGAGGGTGTGATGGCCTTTTTCAAGGGGCTCAGCATGAACTGGGTCAAAGGTCCGGTCGCGGTGGGCATAAGTTTTGCGACGTACGATGGTATCCTTGTGACCTTGAGGAAAATTATGTGCTGATGCCATTGAATTTCCCTCCAAGGCAAGAGTGAAGATTCGAAGGTCCGTTGGAAACGATGAAAAGCTCGTTCTTATCCGTGATAAAGGAGAAACACTCGCTTTTCTTCCATTTCCCTGATGACACATGGATGAAAGTAAGGAAAAAGAAGAAAACGAGACTGCGTAGTGCGAGATGCGATTGTTGAAGTTCGTTGTTTAGTTTATATGATTGTTATGGCAGAGAGTGGGATCGGTAGGTCGTGACAAAAACTCGAATTGGTCACGTCCCGCTGAAAATGTCAAAAAATGCTAAAAACGCAAAACTTAAATCGTACTTTTGTGTACGTCGCGTCGTCAAAGTAGGAACTTTTTTTTCAGTCTATTTGATTTCGTTGATTAGAACAATGATCATCCATCTTCAAAATTATTCGTACAAGTTTCATACTCGAGCTAGTTGCTTACTTCTCACGTTTTTTTATCGAATGATATTTTTTACTTGCGATTATCGGTCATCAACGAACGCTAAATGTAGTTTATACACACTGATTCATAACACGAAGGATTCTGATCAATGAAATTAATCTTAACGCTGAAAAAATAGGCTTAACAAAAAAAATGGGAATATTCTCGAAATACCTAAGCACACTGATATTTCCTAATTACGACAATAACATTTTATTCTGATGAAACCGCTACCGTAAAATCGTTCTTAACGAATTATTTTTCATTCTCTTCTTACGAACGATATTTTACAACGTTACGCGATTGTTCCAGCTTCTGTTACGATCGTATATAGTCCGCCAATGTAAATATGTATTATAATATACTATTGACAAAATGTAATTAAAATAATCGAAAATCAATTTCAAATAATTAATAGCCCGTGCACATTGTGCAATCTATTTGGAGAAAATATCGCTCGTGCTATGACGATTCTTCTAAATATCAAAAAATTGAGACATCAATGAATGATATTGTTCAATGTCGGGTCAAATGTTTTTTTTCGAACTATAAAACATTAGAAACTACGGAGCTTCGTAAACAACGTCGAGTGAATCGATTGTCTCAATTAATGAACCACTTGCACGAGTATTTAGTCCAATCATTATTGTGATAGAGTTGTTGTCAATCTGGCGTTGCAAGTGCCGCAAAAAATATAACTTGAATTGATATAAACTTTTGAAAGTCAATTGACGCTGATGGCAGTCTCAACCGTTGCCATTCGGAGCAATGTTTGAAGAAATCTCTATTGTTTCTTTTCGATTGAGATTTATAGCTCATGCGCATGTTAACGATGATAAGTTACTTTTTTTCGAAAGCTGCATAACGTGTTTTTTATTGGTTTTTACCGTTCAATTTTTTTTTTCGAATCCTTCGGCGGGTCCGAAATTTTTTGGCGATCCGAAAATGGTCAATTGATGGTTTTTGTGCGTGGAAAATCCGATATCTGTGCATTGCTCCGTATTAAATGCATAAATACCTCCATATACGCAATAACAGTACGATATATATTACTAAGATTAAAATAATATGTCACGCATTACCGAATGCGTGCCAGTAGTGATGAGAAAAGTTGCCAGATGTCAAAAGCCGCCAAGAAATATTTGAAAAAAGTATAATTTTATTAAATACGAAAAAAACTACGTTCTTGTTCTTTTCACTTGCGTTATTATTCGATTCCAGGACGAGTAGATCCCGTTGGTTACTCATACATAAATTATTCCACAATTATGTACAAATTCTCGTGTTTTTTCACGACGGTTGGTGAAAAATTGATTTTTACGTGGTTCAAAGTAGAAAAACGATATTATTATTTTGGTTTTGTTTCTTGGTCGTTCACGTATCTTATGTAAATTGCTTGCTCCTCGTCACCTCCGGGTGGAATTTCCGCTGGATCGAGATAAGACACGCCGATTGCCAGGACCGAACCGTCGTGACTGAAACTCAGCGCCGCCACTCCCGCGTTGTAACGATGGAATTGGCAAAGACGCTTCTTGTTGAAACCATCCCATATGTTTACATAACCGTCTGATCCACCCGTTGCAAACGTGTTGTACGTCGAATGAAAACTTATCGCGTTCACCGGATATATGTGCTCCACGTTGTTCTCTTTTATTCTGTGACACTTAAACGCGTATTTCTTTTTCTGAGCTTCCGGTGTCGTGTCCAAATACTCTACCGCAACGCGGCCTTCGATACTGCTCAATACGTAACCCTAGAAACAAATATTAACATACCAAAACTTATTTTTTCATTCCAAATTCGATTAAATTTTTTTTTAGATTTTCTTTTATTTATCCTGAAATATCATCATTTTATTAACGACGTAACTCTTTGTTGAAGAATTTGAGATTTTTTGAGATTTTTGGATGCGAGTCGAGTTAGAAAAATAGAATTATTTGTAATTGGACACAAGAGCTCACCTGCTCATTAGGAAATCCTTTGATGCACCTCGTTTGATATTTGAGACTGCTCTCGCGTCTCTGAAACATTCCTGCCATGTTTCTCAAGTCCCATATGCAAACTTTTCTCTTGGCAGTGCCAACAACGAATTTGTCGCCACAAACAGACAGAGCGAGCACCACATCAGGCTGCAAATAACTCCCGACGCAAGTCGGTGTCCTAGGGTCCCATAGTTTGACGGTTGCGTCCCAACCACCGGTCAATATTGCATTTACTGCAGCGCAATACTCAATTTTTCTAATCGCTTTGTCGTGACTTCCCATTATGGATTCTGCCAATTTGGTAACATTAAAGATATAACTTTGCTCAATACATTTTTTATCGTCCGAATTCTGAGTAGGGCTGGAAAGATTTTGTTTACCTGTGTTGGTATTGATGTCGTACATTTTTAGAGTTGTACCCAAGCCCCCACTGTACGCATGGACAGCATCCTGATCAGAAACATTTTTTCAAAATTATTTTAGCATTGTCGCAAACTTATTCTTTGGATTTTTTATGTTATACAAATTTTCATTGCACAGCCATGATTTTCGGAAGTTTATCCATATTTTTCTTTCCATTAGTGTGAATAATCGTAGCTTTGTCGACAAATGAGAAGGAGAGGTTTTTTTTCGTATTTTTAAGATCGAAACACTCACCTGAAAAGCTACGTCCAGTACCGGTAGATCGTGATTGTATTTCAGCCTCATAGTATTGGCGTGAATATCGTAAAGTCGTACCGTACTGTCCCATGACGAAACGAGGAGAAATTGGGTAGAGTTCGGTCCAAATTCGACAGCAGAAATAGCGTCCAAAGGCGGCGACTTTAACTTGAATTCCGTTCGAGATTCCATTCTTTTCTATTATTTTATGCTCGTAACAACAAACACACGCGTAAACAATCGCTTGATCTCACATAACCTAAAATCATGAAAAGTCTGATTTCACGTAGTATGCCTTGTGGTATCACGATTATGCATGGAATCTTCGACGCTTTTGTTTATTTGAGGAATTTTATTTCTCTTGGTCTTATCGATAATTCTTCCAGTATTTCTAAATTATAAAAATATTTATCTACAAGCTAAACTTCAGTCGTTCGGAAATACCGGACATTTCCAATAAATAAAGCCTCCATATTGTGGCGCTGGCATCACCTCGCGCCGGCTGCCTGCGTTTTTGAGGTTTAGTTGCGCTTTGTCCTCATTGGCTGCGTCATACATTGATGTACTTACAGTCTACTCGCACTCGAATTTTCGGAAAATATAAATTCGCACAAAATTACTTCCAGGAACTATAAAATATATTTTTTTTATACCTTTACCGAAAAAACATTTATAGGTCAACTGGGTAATCATACAATTTAAATAGTCTCGTTTCTTCGATTTTCAATGAGTGTACAAAAAATAAATTTGAACGTCGCGCCAGGGCCTGTTTGGTCCCCCGTACAAGCCAATCGTAACACCAGTGAACTGAGCGCACCGGACGGCCATATTTCGGGCCAGAAAATCAACCTGTGTATTCGGCTAGCATGATCAGAGAAGATCGGTGCTCCTCGCTGCAGAAACGGATGTTTTTCCAACGTAGTCACACGATTCGAAAAACTCTCTTAACGTTCTTTCTGTCTTCTCGTGTCTTGAAAAGACGAAGCAGCAGAAATCAAAGGATTTCGAACAATACATTTTGTTTTTGGATTTATTGACGAACAAATAATAATGCAGCTGCACCCATGAAATGCTTTTTAGATAGTTCTCCGTATCGCTCACATTTCTGACAACTCCTCTGTCCAAGAACCGCCGATGCCATATCATTTATCACTTTCTTCGTAGTTATGCTATCCGAATAAAGATTACGATTTTCAATGCCCAAATCCACAAGTAACAAACAAAGGGGTTAGACGCAAAATTCAAAATGGCTGAGTGATTGATTTTTACTGATTTTTATGCTTGTAAAACATAAAAAAGATTTGGGCTATACATTGACTCCTTCCCTCGTGGAACAAATAAATTCCAATCTGTGGGTCCTGAACAAATTATAATGGATTTTTGAGTAATTAGAAATTTATTTGCTTCTCTCTCGCGACATGTTTCAATTTGATTGTTATTGTTATGAACAGTTTTTTTTTAAAGTACTGCGATTTGTGCAACTTCCATATGTTGAATACGCTAGCAGCTTCTCGGAATGAAATAGTTTTTATTACCTACAAATGAAAAATTAAACATCGATACACTGCATTTATTTGATTTTTCGAAAAAATTTTATGTTACACATAATTAAGGTTAAAAAAATTATGAAAGAACAAGAAAAAAACGTGTATATGCGTTTAATCAAGAGAGAAAGGCTTTCGGCTTGCCGTAAGTCCGAATTCCCGACCAATCAGCCCCTACAAAACGCGCAGGTCGGCCATATTGCGGTCCAGAAAATCTCGGTTTGTATCAAGATCGCAGGAGCTCGTAGGAGGTCGATACGCAGGCGCATGCGCTCTGCCAAACTCCTGTTCGCCTGATACTTTTTCTCCCTAGAAAACCGAATGTCAAATATATGGTGTGTCGTATCGTCACGCGCAGGTCGGCCATATTGCGGTTGAGAGAATCTCACTGTCTATCAGGATTGCAGAAGTAAAAAGAAGTTGCGCGAGAGACGCGCATGCCCCATTGTTCTCCTGCTCGCCTGATACCTTTTCTCGCTAGAAAGACCGATGCCCAGCGCGGCTAGCACTCGTCGGAAGAGGTCTCTCTCCCTCGCCCCTGGGAACATGCAGCCTCTTTGAATTTCATTTGCTCCTGATACAAACTGAGATTTCCAATGCCCAAATTCACGACGTGAACGAAAGATATCGATACGTTTAGAACTTGAAATGGGCTTTTTTTTATTGTCGTGTATTACTCCCGAAAAACGAATTATGTCAATATGACTGTTTTCGTCTTTTGCATATAACAATGATTTAAAATGTTGTGGGTGAGAAATAAATGACGTGTGATTGCGACAAATAATAAAGTTTGTAAGTCGAAATCATAATATTTGGGGAAAATGAAACGGAAATGGCGTCGAAACTTATCGAATGAATTCAAAACGAGTGAATAAATCGTTCGCGCAAAAAGAATTGTAACCTCATGAACTTGAACGATTTTTATTGATATTAAAAAAGCCGGCTGCACATTTTTTATAAATCAACAACAAACAATTATGTGGTCTGAATTTGCATTACAATCATCCGAAAAATTAGAATTTTATTCGAGTTTGTAATTGGTTCTATGCATCAAAGCTTTTGAAAATTCCGGTGAAAGTTTTTGAATCACACGTCAGGTGTCGGTTATTTAAGTTACCGGTCGTTGGTAACCAGTCAAGTATTATATCTTTCCGAAAACACAGGGTTATGTTCGATATTCCGGATGAAACCATTTGAGAAATGAAATTCACTGTCAAACATTGATTTTCTAGTGTGACAGGAAATTGGAATGACATTTCGATGTTCAATTGAAATTTTCTTTATTTCGCAACGAATCAACGCTTCGTTGATTTTAATCCAGGTCACTCAACACATGAATATTTATTTATTGAAAGCCGCCGCGAGGCTCATCCAAGTTGTGAATGCTTTAGTGCCATTTTCCATCGCTTTTCTAAATATTTTCCTAATCATTACTGAGCACATTGAGCGCGTGCCATCATCGATATTTTTTGCGCCTTTTGGACAATGTCGGGACAGCGACGACGTCGTACCAGACGACAGTCTTGAAAGAAACCCTCGTTGCGCGGGAAGCCGTGCGATCCATCCGAGTACGTCACGAGGCCTGTGCCCGTCGATTATTCGAGAGAAAACCAATATATTTCGCAGAAATAACAAAATGCACTAATTATTTACAAAATTTCGTAGAATTGAAGTAGAAAAAATTCACTGACCGAGGCCCCAGACACGTCCACCACGAAATTCTCCCTCGAACTTCATACCATCCGATCGCCAAAATACCCCATGACCGTGAAACCAACCTTGCATGAATTCACCCTCGTATCTGAATCGACCGATCAAAATACACCGAATCATTACACACCGGTTTTTTTTTAACATTCAAATTCTCGAGGATTCACGCAACCAGCAGAGTTTTTAATACTTTGATGATCATTTCAGAATTAGAAATATATACGGAAAAAAAAAATGAAAGTACCATATGAAAGCAACTCACTTGGCACCATCGGGAAAAATAATAACGCCAAGACCGGAGCACAGACCATTTTGGAAAGCTCCATCGTAACGTGTCCCATCAGGCAATGATAAAGCACCTGCACCGTGTTTCAATCCCCTGTTGTTCCAATCTCCAATGTATCTGGTACCGTCATCGTATTTGAAAGCACCATTTTTAGCCACACCTAGGAATAACAAAATAAACAAATTCGTTATTGGAAAAAGAGAATAAAGTTATTGACCGAAAAGAAAAATCGAATTCGAGAAAATTTGGAACATGATAAAAAAATTCACCCACAGGTAAAAGTTGAAGGAAAATAATTGAATTGAGCTTCAAGGAAAAAATGGGGTCTTAAAAATTTTAATTCTGACTAGTATTTGGAAGACTTCGATTAAATTTGAACGAAGCAATTAATAAAAAAAAAGGAAGTTAGTTTTGGAAAAAAAAATATATCAATTCCACAATGGAAATGCAGAAACATTCAAATGGCACAAATATTTGAAAGATTGAGAATGACCATTTCAGAGTTCTTACCTTCGCTCATGCTTCTGGCACACTAAACGTATTACGGGTCCGACTTTCTAAAGCGTATAATTAAGTTACACAAATCGATGCTTTATTCGATTAGAATAAAATTGCGGTCGGGTGGCCTCAATAAATATTTCGTGAAATGATTTTTTCGCAATTGTTATAATTAACTATCTGTACATTATTAATATTCGTGTGCGTCGTACGTTAAGTACGTTCTTGCATAATGTGACCCGAAGGTTCATTGGAATTTTTCACGGAAAAATTCTTAAGTAAAAATGATTTGAAATATTTCAAACAGATGAAAATCTTCAAAATAAAATATTTTCTATTTTGTTTGAATCGCAGCGTAAAATTTATCTACAATTTATTTTTTGGACTGCACGAAAAATTGTTTTCTCAAAAAACAATTGAATAGTTCCAAAAATACGCGAGCACTTCGAAAGGGTTTTCAAACTTTTAGAGATTTTATGCATTTCGATTCGACCCTGAATCGATTTTTTCAATTTTGAAGAATAACTAATCCGAGGTTCCGTTTGCGCCAATGAGGAACCAGCTCGTTCTTGTTTTTACGGCAATTTGTCTGACCAAGCGTTTGTGATCGTCTAACGGTTCACCGAGTTTGTCGATGACGTCTTGCTTGTATTTTAAAAGTTCCATCGTCGAATATTTGCAGTAACTCAGTAGGCAATCTAACGCTGCGATTCGAACGTTCTGTAACCCAAAAATATGAAATCACGTGAAACAAATGTCTCATTTTCAAAAATCGATGATTTGGTTCTTTTTTTAATCGAAAATCATTCGTAAATACCATTTTTTTGTACGTTGTGAGCTGCAGACATTTCGGAATAAAACAATGAATTTGATCGAGGAATATATCGTGCTTCGTATCGAGCAGGAGTTTCAGAGTTTTTAAGGTCGATAGTAACAATGGAGCATCATCGAGGGTCAGAGATTCGATGAGCAGAGGCACGAGCTGAAAAATATTGGTCAATTGAATCGAAGATTCAATTGCATTTCGTTCGTTCGTTTTCATTTCAATACTTACAGCTTGCAGATGCATGAACAACAATTCAGCGGGAACTTCTTCCACCAAATGGGCCAACGCAACGAGATAATTTTGTCTTGACTCGGCTTCGAATACTTTGTTCGATTCTATCACATTTTGAAAAATTCTTTGTTTGTAAAATATTCTGATCCCACAGAAGTTTTCTTCCGTTATAGAATCTTCTGATCTATTGACCAAGGTCTTGAATTCTTGAGACACGAATGAGCCGACCGAATCCAGTCTCAGGATATTAATTTGCTGGGAAAAGATTATTATTATTAATTTAGACGAGGAACGAACTGTTCCCCAAAGGAAAAATGTTTCTTACATAATCCAGAAAATCCTGAGAATGTTCGCTTCCTTTCGTAACGACAGCCTTGGTCAGCCAAGTGTGTAAAGTAACAGCCGATCGTTTTCGTTTCAAATCTGTGTCATCCGATTCCAAAATATGGACAATGTTTTCTCTCAAAAAATGAATAATTTGAGAGACACTGGAATGATCGTTGATCTTGTTGACGAGGACAGCGATTATTCGAGAGGCTGATCGAGAGATTTCAGGGTTTTCCGACCCGACGGCAATCTCGTGGAGAACAGAAACGAGGTTTTCGATACTTGTGATTTTGATATTTTGGCCAAGCGGTGTCAAGATCCCTTCAAAGATGAAAATTTCGCGATCACTGATTTTTCCATCTTTGACGATTATATATTTGTCCACGATTTTTTGCTGACCTTCGTGCTTAACTTTTCGCACGATCGAACGAATTACGTTAGACACAAGAGCCAGGATTTTCGAGTCGCAATTGTTGTTTTTAATCAAACGATCAATCGCGTCACATTGGGTGTACAAATACTCGTGGATATCGAAACTCGCGTTTGGCGAGCCAAGGATCCGATACAAACAATTAATAGCCGTTTTGTCAAATTCAGCTTTGTTCGAAATTGCTATTTCCACAATTTTCGGGAGCAAGGCCATACCGATTTCCGGTACTTTTGTCATCATCGAAATCGCCTCCAACCTGCGAGTGATAATTGCTGACTCAACGGTATCTGGAACAGCAATTATTTGCCCGATAAAATCGAATCTGTACGAATATTTTCCGAAATTCCTGCAATCGAATCAAGTGAAATTGCGATAAATTACCGATATCGAGGGCCAAATTTTTTTGTAAGAAGTTTAAAACTTCGTCGGGGTACAGTTTGGCGAATGCCAACAGCGCGGAGTGACACGAATTTCTCAGATCGCCGGAAATAGCGGAATCAACAATTTGACTGACTTTTTCGTAAACCATCGTTCTTTGTCCTTCTTTCAATGTCGTTTTTTGAATGATCAATCCCGCCAGGGCTTTGGCTTTCAATGTTTGGTCCGTTGTTCCAATCTCATTTAAATATAATCCAGGAATGTCCGTCCACGCGAGTTCCGGAACGTCTGAAATTTTGTGTCTATTAATTCTTCAACAACCATTATTAAGTAAAAAATAAAAAATCATGTTTTTATTCTTTTCGCTGTGGATTGAATGAATAAAAATTTCATCAGTGATGAGAGAAAATCGTTAACTTCTGCACTAACCTCTGATAGTGAAATTGAATTCCGCACATATTTTTACAAAATTGTTCAAAGTTTCCAACAAATTGACTTTGTCATTAACGGAAGTTTTGGTGGAATATTGTCCGAGGCAGAGTGGAACGATTTCGAGTAAGACTTGGGTGCAAGATTTCATTTCGGTTTTAGCGACAGATTCCAAGAGCTTTTCAGCTGGCCAATAAAGTCTCAACTGAACGTCGCACAAAGACCAACGTGTATCGACGAAGATTTTCTCGACGAAACGCTTTCGAAGTTCTTCATCATCGGCTATCACTTTGACGATCTCGTTGACCGTCCGTAAGGCCAATTTTTTAACTTCTTCATCGCTTTCGCTCATTACTTCCTTTTTGAGAATCGGCCATAACTCATCCACGTGATGTTTTAGTCCTTTGCTACCAAAGGTCGACACTCCTCTTATCAATAGATTGAGAGAATCAACTTTGGCGACTTTTCGATCGGAATCCAATTTTTCCATCACGTGAGGCAAACAAAATTCCGCGAATTCGGGAATCGCATGGAGACACAGCGCCAAAGCATCGGCTAAGTCTTCTCGAGTTATTTTCTTTTTGTTACTTGCTAAACTCTGAAAAAAACGATCACGGGGAATTTCATTATTATCCTTTTGCGAGCGTTTAATATTTAACCCGAATTATAATGCTATAACTTTTTTATTTTTCTCTTCAACTTACTGCGTTGAAATCGATCGGAAAGTAACAGGCGACGACTTCAAACATTTCTTCCGTGAGATGGCCCAGTGGAAATTCTTTAATGAATAAAGGCAAAATATTGAACAGCAGCATCAAATTTCTAGGATCACATTCACCATCCATCGAGGATATAACACCATACACGAAATCTGGTCCCATGGATTTCAAATCGTCCAGACGATTTTGCAGAAGTACTTGGAATATCAAATATATATTTCTTCGGGTTTCCTGGAGTTCAGATTGACAACGAATGTGTTGAAATATTCCGGTGAACAAACGAACTGGTGCTTGAGTCGGTAGATTTTTCATTTTTACCTGAATAATTGAGAAATATTTAAATTACTACAAAAGCTATGAATCGCTGAGAATTGATGGATTTAGAAGGAATATGAATCACTGACGACTACTGAGATGTAACAATGTTGTACGTACGATAGCTCGAATACCAAGAATCGTATCTGGCCCAATTGTGTGGTGATCTTTCAGCCTATCGCAGTAAAATGAACACAGTAATTCTAGTTCCGATTCATTGAGATAATCACTGGATAAATAGTCCAGAATCGAAGAAAGAGCTTTGACTCCATTTGCACGAATTGCGACATCAGTACTGGTCAGATACTGACCCAAGTCTTCAACTATAGAGTAGACTTTGCAGCGTCCTGTTTGAATTTCTGAATAATTCCAAAGAAGAGATCAATTGGATTTTGAATAGATGAAAATTGATTGCGGACAAAATGACATATTTATGAATTTGTTGCCATTTATAATTAGTATTCGGCACAACAAAGGATATAGCAACAATTATGTTCAAATGAGAAAATGTTAGGCTGCGATGAAAATAAAGCAATAAACAATATGGAAAAATGTAATTCATTTTTTTAAATAAGGTACCCAATGCGATATCCTGGCAAGTAATGATAAGCTTTTCATTATCGTCGAAGTCCTGAGATAACTTTTTCACAAGAGCAGCAATAGTGTTCGAAGTCATTTCTCTTATTTCCACTGATGAACTACGATAACCTAGACAACGAATCAACGATCACGTGGTTCTTTATTTTGATTGCAGATCTGGGGGATCACCGAAAAAAAAGTTACGATTTGTTAACCTTAAAATGACTGATAATGAATATTTTCAATAAAAAACACGAACATTCGATAGCGATGTAAAAGAACAGAAGAACGAGAAAAAATGCGAGGTATTAGACAGTGAGCAAAATATCTCTTTCAATTTTATCGGAACAAAAATCCGTGACGTTGATCATTTTTTTGGAGTTAAAGACTAACAACCAGAGTAAACTTGCGGTCTGCTTGGAGGCTATGGTTTGAAATGAAGTCGTGTGCTCGCGAACAGTGGCCAATACGAAAGCTCTGTTCCATACCATTTCCGCCCCTTGGCCCCACCACTTTGCGCAAGGTGTGTAGTGTACTGCCAAGAACGGCCGAACGGCGTGTACACGAACTTTACTCAAAATTGGTCAAGATTATACACTCGGATTCACGTGATTACATAATTTTTTTTCTCCCATACTGACTGACCTCTACGCTTCCACCTGCGGGAGCAAGAATGTTTCATTATCGTAAATTGTAACAATGCTTTGCTGATAATGAGAAAATAATTCTAAACAGCGAGGTTGACGTTTTATAGGTAACAAAAGTGACATATAGTCGAAACGAAAACAATGAGTCACGTGACACGAGAGGTCTCGTCACTTTCGTAAACAATTTTTAAATTATATGTGTGAAAATATATATATATATGACGTACGAAATGTATATATAGCGCAGCGAGACCTAGAGGATCCCCTCCTGCAACGCACACGCACGTACACACGTAAAGTCCATTTGACATTCGTTTAACATTGCTCCGATCGTCTTTTCGAACCAAAAATTGCTACAAAATTTATAAAACTTCTAAAATCCATCAGAACTTGATCAGTCAAATGGAGTGAAATCGAGAAAAAATCCTATAATCTTATATAGATTTCCTTATAACAAATGCGTGTCATCGAAGGGATAACAATTACGATTTCTTCATGAGGTAATAACCTCCAATTCAAATGTTCGTAATCCTCTACTTATTCCGACTAAAAACTTGTACAATACAACAAATGCAATTTAATTCTGTCCAACCTGGGCTTTTGGACGTTTATGATAAAATTTCAATAATTCGTAATGAAATGTCAACAAAAATTAATATCCAATTCGCAGCTCTTTTGGTACTAATAATCTTTGAAAAATGTCGTCAGCTGATTACATTTGAAACTCTTCTCTCAAATAGTTGGAAAATAAATCAATCTTTTGATACTCAGAGCATTCACTAACGAAATTTTTGATTTCTTGACTTTTCCAGATATTAGAAAGTGTCTCACTGAAAAAGTAGCCTCACATCGTCAAAGATGCGTAGTCGTAGTAATTCAGGCGTTCGCCTGGATTTTTACCAAAGAATGGTACAAAAAATAATGATGAATCATCAAAATCCAGTGACGGGTTTGTTCCCGGCAAGCGAGAAGAACGATCATGCATGGATTCGTGATAACATTTATTGTATTCTTGCTGTCTGGGGATTATCAATGGCGTACAAGAAAATAGCTGATGCCGACGAAGACAGAGCCAAAACTTACGAATTAGAGCAAAGCTGTGTCAAACTTATGCGTGGTTTGCTGATGGCAATGATACAGCAAAAAGGCAAAGTTGAAAAATTCAAAACTACTCAAAATCCTTTGGACGCGCTCCATGCCAAATACAGCTCTGTAAACGGACAAACCGTAGTCGGCGATTCTGAGTGGGGACATCTGCAAATCGATGCAATTTCTTTGTATCTTCTGATTTTGGCACAAATGACTGCCTCTGGCCTCCAAATCGTCTTCAATTTGGATGAAGTGAGACTTTAAGATTCTTGTGTTGTCTCACCTATGATCTTCTTTGTGGTACTATCGAAATCTCGCTGATAACTATTTTAACCCTTCGAGTGCCACATCCTATTGGTCTATAATGGGTCAATCAGACCCAAGGGGTTTTTTAAATCGTATTCCGATAAATGTGCATTTTTTGTTTTTTTTTTTCAGAGACGTTTTTTGTAGTAAATTATCCATATTTAATGGCCCCACATTTGGTTTTTGACGGAAACGAAAATAAAATGCCAAAACATTCGTTGCCTATCAATGCCAAAGAATCGGGGAGAGAAAATTGCTGGAGTCAAAACGACTCGGTGTGCACTCGACTCTTAAATACTCATGAAATAATGAAATCATTGCAGGTCGCTTTTATTCAAAATTTGGTATTCTACATTGAATCTGCTTATTGTACACCGGACTATGGAATCTGGGAACGTGGTGACAAAACGAACCATGGTTTGCCAGAATTAAACGCGAGTAGTATCGGCATGGCAAAAGCAGCGTTGGAAGCAATGAACGAATTGGATCTGTTTGGTGCTAGAGGTGGCCCAACGTCGGTGATTCACGTTCTTGCGGACGAAGCTCAGAAATGTCAAGCTGTTCTACAATCGATGCTGCCCAGAGAGTCCAACTCAAAGGAACTCGACAGTGGACTTCTGTCCATCATCAGCTTTCCTGCTTTCGCTGTTGACGAGCCAAATCTAATAAAACAAACCAGAGACGCCATAACGAAAAAGTTGGAAGGACGATATGGCTGCAAACGATTCTTGCGGGATGGCTACAGGACGCCGAAAGAAGATCCTAATAGGTAAGATAAAGGAAACAGCATTTTTACTTCCGCCATTGTAAATCCTTGTGCCCATTTCTCTCAGACGCATTTGAATCGTCGGGAAAAATTAAAGTTACACGTCGCTTTCCTTCCATCCGAAATCAAGGCTTGACTTTTTCTTAAAATATCGATCGTCTCTGAGCAAAATGAAAATCAGCTGATAACTGACAAGACTTTGGTATAACTGGAGAAGAACAACCTCGCCGAGCTGTGTTTTAATATACAATTAAGAACTATTTTTGTTCGAAAAATGAAAAGCATGTGCGAGCATTTAAATTATTTTTTTTCACAGGCTTTATTACGAGCCCTGGGAGCTTCGAATGTTCGAAAATATAGAGTGCGAGTGGCCTCTATTTTTTTGTTACTTAATATTGGATTATTGCTTCCAAGGCAATCAGAATGGTATTGCTGAGTACACGAAAGCTCTCGAGGCGATTATGATCAAGGGCGACGATGGTATAAAGTTGGTGCCCGAACTGTATGCCGTGGCAGGTGACAAAGTAGCCGCGGAATATGCCGAACCTGGAAGTGCTCAGCGCGAAGCGTTGGGTCGATGTCCGTTCATGTGGGCTCAATCTCTCTACATCTTGGGCAAATTACTCCAAGAGGTGAAACTCGATCTTCAGACAATGAAAAAACTCTTTTTTCTTTTCGAACAATAAAAAAAGAATCCTCGAGTTAATTCTTCAATACCTTGTACACAGGGCTTCCTCGCTGTTGGTGAGTTAGATCCGTTGAATCGGCGACTCTGCAGCGAGAAGAAACCTGACGTTGTCGTTCAAGTCGTAATATTGGCCGAGGACGCCGAAATACGTGAAAAAATAGCTCAACACGATATTCACGTTCAAACGATCGCAGAAGTGGCACCGATCGAAGTACAACCAGCGAAAGTGCTCAGTCATCTATACACTTATTTAGGTATACACATAATTGATTATAACAATGAGTAATAATCATTTTCGTAAATTCCTTTCGCTGAGAAATTATTCGTAACAATTTCTTTTCAAATCGGAATGAATGTTGAAAATTCAGGTCGTAACAAGAAATTGGGATTATCGGGCCGGAAGTCGAGAGACGTGGGAATTCTGAGTACGAGTAAATTATATTCGTTGAACGACAAGATATTCGCTTTCACGCCTCAGGTGAGTCGATTGACACGATAATTTAATCGCAGATCATACAGTAACGTCGTTTCGGTTCGTCCAAACGAAATAAAAGAAAAATGTACAAATATTGAGAAGAAAAACAACAAAATGTGTATGATAGTTGACAGACATGACCCGATTCTACATCGCATCGGACTATGAGCTCATGATCGACATATTCAAGGGAGAAATAAACTTCTTAAAGTCTAGCTGGCAGAATATGTTAGGGCGTCCACTCGTGGTCATGCCACTCAAGAACATTCATCTCGGTAAATCAGAATAGCTTTATTCGAGCAAACGGAGAAAGTCCTTCCTCCTTATTTTTATTTGTTGGTATGGTATCTGTTTTGTTTTTCTTTTTTATTCGAGTGATGCGATTAATTATGCCATCGATGCTCTGCAAATAAAAATAAAATGCATCGGTTAGGCGAGTTTTGTGTGAGAAAAAAGAACAAATAGCTTGCAAATTCATTTCATGTGATCGTTTCGTTTTTCGTTTAGAATTCATTATTCACTAACGTTTTCGTAACATTAATGCTTGCATGTGAGCGTGTTTTCACGCTTGAGATATTCGTTTGAAAAAATACGAGTCTGGGCCCAAATTTGATTGACTAACTTAGGAAACTGTGAAAGACAAATTTTTGTTGATAGATTTTACAATTGTCCTCTACGATTATCTCTTTCTACAGACCCTTTTTGACGATAATAGAGTTCTTTGCCCCGCTACTCGTTCACGTAGTTCAATATGTATGTTGCATGTATTAGAACTTTGACTCCGAGGAATTCTACGTCACGAACGATGCAGCCTTCCTCGCTGACACTTTTACGACGAATCTGGCCTTCGTCACCATCAACTGGAAGCAAATGCTTGGCAGGCCAACCGTTACACTCGTTGCTACTCGAAATCATTTAGGTACGACGAACCTTTTGTCGAGAACAACGAACAATAAATAACAGCCCACAACAAAAAATAGACCAAAAAAAACGCACTTGGCAAGAATTTACTGACGGCTTTGTTTTTGAGCTTTTATGTTTTTAGTCCTTCCGTTTTTTAGCATGGCGTTACTCATGCCTCCTCCATGTTTATGCCAAAATCGTGAACGGCTTTTCCAATCGCTTCATTTACTATTCATCATTTAGTTCCACAATCTATAATAGCCAACCTCGTTGTCAACAAATTAAACGTTTTTTCCAAAATCACAGATCAAGGGAAAATCCCTTTGGCTATGATAACCACGATGAAAAAACTCAAAAGTGGCTACATCAATGGCACCAGAGTTTCTCTTGGGAATCTTAACGATTTTCTTAGTACCTCGTGTATCACGAATCTGAGCTTTTTGGGAAGTTCGGAAGACGGTCGACCGGACAAATTGAATCCACAGGTAATAGCAATTAATCTAAGAGCAATACTTCAAAGGCAACATGATATTTGCATAACGATGCAAATTTATCTAGAAGAATTTGAAATTTCTCCATTTTTTCATTTTGCTTGAAAAATTGTTTACTAATCTTTAAAAAATGTTGCTGTTCACTAATTTATTTGTCTTTTGGTATAATCCGGATGAATAGAGTTTCTTTAAGAATCGTCTTAAATGAACAGGTGCATCAGTATTTGGAGGAGCATCTGATGCGACCGTTCCCTCATCGTACAGGTCTCTTGAATCGCCCTCTCGTCCGAAGCCGAAGTACTTTGAGACGCAGGATGTCTGTGAAAGGAGCAATCAAAAAAACGAGGTCAATCGCTGTTGAACGTGAGTCTAAAAATATATTGTTTACTCGAGGGGCACTAACAATTGCCTGAAAATATTAAAATCCGAATGAACAATAATAATTTTACTTGCATGGTGACTAAAATAAAGAGAAAAAAGGTGTCCTTAACACTATTGCAATGTGTTCCTACAGCGGAAGTTCCTATCGTCAATCCAGACTGTAAGTAAAAGTTGATAATTACGCACAGACTAACAATCCACCTAGATAATGGTTTTTTTTATTACCTATTATCGTTGAAACGTCGAACGAAAATCCTTAATTCCACTCCAAAGACGTGAAGTTCAGTGCCACAAACGAATGTTAATCGTGGAACGATAAAGATACAATAATATCCGTTTTTTCATGTTTTAAAATTTTTTTTTTTGATGTTGATTCTAGCCGAAAGCCTTGGCATGTCCGGAGAAGATCGCAGACCATCGACGATAAGCTTGAATCATCCGTTTATCGAAGTAACCGACACTACATCACCGATGCCGAGCCCGTCGTCAGTGCCGATGCGACCTGATCGAACACCCTCCCCGATCGACGACCCAGTACCTTGGAGAAATTCACCAAAACCCCACAGACATCGCGTTACTTCTGAAACCCAGTATGCCGACACCGAAGTCGAGGAATTGCTTACTATGCTTCGAGAAGCTGACAGTCTTGAGGAACAAGGAGATATTTTGCAGTATTTGGTCAGTTGACAACTTTTCATTCATTCCAGAAATTACGCACACTTTTGCGATGCATCTTCTCCAATGTTCTGAATTTTTAACCTACCGAGGTATTTTTAATGGCTATACGTACATTTTTTAAATGTTCATCCTCTTTATAACAAAAGTAGCGAATGCTCCGATGCGAATTTCAACCAAGATCGCAGCATTGAATGAAAGTAGAAAATTCTCCAAATAATTTATGAATTTGCGATTTTTCCTTCACCTGTTAAGAAAAAAGTGAGAGAAAAAAAATTAGTCGCCAGAGGTGCAAAACTCAGTAATCAGGAAGTTTGAATGGTCGCAGGTTGATTCTCAAGGACTGTACTTCAACACGGGAATGTTGGAAGAGGGACATCCGGTATTGATAAAAGATTTGCTGAAAGGACTGTACGAAAAAGCGTGCCAGCAAAAAATGTGGGGAATAGTTCGTCACACAGCGGGAATGCTTGGGAAAAGAGTCGAGGATCTTGCCAAAGCCGTAACAGATCTGTTGGTGCGTCAGAAACAAGTAACGGTGGGAATGCCACCATCGAACGAGCATACAATAGTCGCTCCCTTGCCGGAAAACGAGCTGCGTTCTTTGATCCATTTGGCTTACGGGGATGACGAATCCACGGCGATGCTTACGCAAGAGTTGCTCGTTTATTTGGCCATGTTCATAAGGACTGAGCCGCAATTGTTTAACGAGATGTTGCGACTTCGCGTCGGTCTGATAATTCAAGTTATGGCTACGGAATTATCGCGTACGCTTATATGCACCGGTGAAGAGGCCTCCGAGCATTTGCTCAACCTGTCACCTTTCGAAATGAAAAATTTACTGCATCACATCATGAGCGGCAAGGAATTTGCCATTAGCAGTGGTAAGCGATTTCATGAAAGTTTTATAACTCTTCCGGAAAGTTGAAATAATTTGAGAGCACAAGTTCGAAAATAAAATATTTATAAAGCTTTTCCACCTCGATACAGGAAAGCAAATATT
Organism: Campopleginae sp. 14b; assembly: GCA_030522525.1. NCBI lineage: Eukaryota > Metazoa > Arthropoda > Insecta > Hymenoptera > Ichneumonidae > Campopleginae sp. 14b. The sequence continues at coordinate 90,348 of JAPYYS010000120.1, forward strand.
TTTTCCTTTTATGAAATCCTTGCTCGAGCCACATATATTGACGAGTTTGCGGTTGGCCAGAGAACAATAATAACGGAGCTTTCATCTCTGCCATTTAAACTGTTAAGCATCATATCCGACGACTTGGTCGATTACATTGCTATCCGCGCACACATAAAAACACGGACAAAAGTTTATCTATGAGTAATCGTTGTTTTCCTGCAGTCGGACGCGGAAACTTCTCAGTAATCAGTTGCAAGTCCAATCGTCTGAGCAAGGTACGATCGATCGTGTCCGTTTCAGTGTGTATACAAAGAATATCGTATTTTCAATCGTTTTTTCCTTCTTACGAGGAGCTCATTGTTTTCTTATTGACACGGTTTACAGAAATCGCAAATCGGTGGTTTTCTCAACGTCGATCAGACAGACGGTGGTGAAATGGAGCCGGATAGGCAAGGCCAATGGCTTCGACGACGAAGACTCGACGGTGCGTTGAACCGAGTGCCACGCGATTTTTATCCGCGAGTTTGGCAAGTTTTGGAGCGGGTAAGTTGGATTTTCCACGACTACCAAATCTAATTTAAGTGTCGAATATTTTTCTAAACTTTTTTCCATTCACCAAAACAGTGCCAAGGTCTCGTCATCGAAGGGAAAGTACTGCAACAGAACTTGACTCAGGAAATGACGTCGGGAGAATTGAAATTCGCTCTTGCTTTCGAAACTGTTTTGAACACCATACCCCAGCCTGAATATCGTCAACTCGTTGTCGAGGCTCTCATGGTCCTCACCCTCGTCACCGAATACAACGTCGTTTCTTCGCTCGGCGGATTAATTGCGGTCGAACATTTGGTCCACAAAGCAAACGCCATTTTCTTGGAAGATCAAGTAAGTTTATTGTTTTCCCGTGAGATTTGGAGCATCTAGCGAAGCAGTTTCTATACTGGATCATGGAAACAATCGATAAATTACTGACAAATAAATTTGAACGATAAAAAAGAACGACAAAAAAATGATAAAACTTTTTTCGAATTATTGTGCCGATTGGGGCAAAAATAAATAATGTCCGTGTCAGAACAAAGAGCAGCTTCATTCAACACAAGAAACACTTTCTTAATTATTTGCAGATGAAAATCGACGGAGATGCGACGCTGTGTTGCGCAAAACCGAAAGAAGAACGCGAGACAACGGCAATAGGAACGTTGCTGTGCGGAGGAGCGGCTTACATATGTCAACACTTTTACGACTCTGCACCGAGCGGAAGTTACGGAACAATGACTTACATTACTCGCGCAATAGCTTCATTGTTGAATTGTTTGCCCAAAGACGGAGACATCGAGTGTTCGATAACGTAGATGTAATGTCATATCTCGACGAGGTCTCCTAGGAGTTTATTTTTATTAGCTAATTAGTTCAAATTTTGCCACTTGTATGAAAAAATTGTGATTGCGGAATAAATCACATCGAGGGACAAACAGAAAGACGCAAAAATTGAGACGTTTTAAGTGAAAGTCCCAATGTGACAAAATGTTTTATTTTAATCAATCAATTAATTAAATGATACGTATTATTTTAAATAATTAATTCAATCAATTTTAATTGATTAATTAATTAAATAATAAGCATCAAGGAGGTACGATTTATTTTGAGGATGCGTCGAGAAACAACAACGTGAGCGGAAAATGCTCTAAGCTATCCTACTTTCTGGGAAATATTTCCATCCCCGTCCGTCTTTTCCAACCGATCAGATTTCGTGTTTAAAAGACTGTCCTGGGACACAAAAGCACGGAAATTCTGATGTTTGAACTTCTAGTTAGATTTTTCCATAAGACAAGCTTCGTCTATCAGAAGCTGCCGACTTCTCAATGTCGTTGCGCCCAAACGAAGTGATCCATGGTCTCATCAAAAATTATCGTACCTCCTTATTGTGTCGCTTATGAGGGAAAAATCAGGAGAAAAAACAACGATGCTGGTGAAATACACGTTTTATTTGTTCGTAGTTCGACCAGCTTATGTATATACACGCATATTTCGACTTTACGAAAACTTTTACTGTTCCTTCGGCGTTTTAGCGAACGGATTGACCTTCGTCAGCCACGAGCTGCAAATAAAATTTTTCATGGTGAATATAAAGCGCAGTTGTTTATCTCGCAAAAATATTGAATTTTAGATAATTACAGTGCAAATGGTTGCCAGAGACTATAGGCGATAAAAAACGTTAAAGGATTGATCGCATGCAAGAAGTTTTTAGTTGGATTCTTCAATGGAAGAAAATTCTCAGGGCTTTTTATTCTTTTTACATTATGTGACACGAACCTTGCGGGAGTCGTTGCCACGTTTTCAGCTTCTTTTATTTTCGCTTCTTTCAATTTTGCTATGAGCTCCGATCTGTACATCTCTTTCAACGGCTGTACCACCACCTTCGCTGCCTTTTCCTGGATCAGTTTCTTGCACGCGTCTTTCCAGTTCAGACCATACCATTCAATTTCCTCGCGCGTGTACTGTTATTTATGACAGACATTGCGTTATAATTGATCCCAATAAAATCATATCGAAAAAAACTGATTTTTATTATTGCTCACGGCTTCGAGGTACTGCTGATATCTGGCCAACACTTCTTCCTTCTTTTTTGGGTCATCCGGATATAGAGTTTTGTCCGCGAGAGCCATGAGAATTTTTCTTTTGAGTCCTAATGCCAATTCGGACCTCAAATCGCAAGCTGGTGTCTGGAAGTCGAAATTTCAACACGAAAATTCCGAACTTTATTATAAATTCTTCGAAATAACTTTTCTGCTAATTTTAATGAGTTAAAATCCCGCAGACTAAAATTTATCGAGACTCTCGTTTGCTCGATTGTTGATTTTCATAAAAATCAATATACCTTTAGCAAATAGTGATCAAATCCATAATGTTCGTGGACCAATTCCATAGTTCTTTCAGTGACAGTTACACGCATGTAAGTATTCAGAACTTCGCTATAAAGAACTGTCTTCTGAAGAAAAGGAACCCAGAATCGAGGGACTCGCCGACGATATTTGGATTTCTTGATGAATCCTTGAACCACTGCTTCGCCGCCCCATATTCCATCGTTCATTTCTTTGGGATATTTTAGTGGTAAAGGAACATTTTGAACGGGAACTCTAAAAAGGCAGAAACAAGATTTTATTAGCGACGTAAATTTCGTGGTTAGCCTATGCCATTGAGCCATGGATCTTTATCCAACTTCTCGTAGAGTTCCTACAGGCAGGGACGAACTTGGGCAAAGTCGGAGAATGATTTGGAGCAACATTTTGATAATTGTGCTTGCGTTTCTAATTATTAGGATCAAGGTTTTTGTGTGGTTTTTGAGGTTTCCTTGGTTTGCTACTTACGGTGTACCCGCTTCGTCGCTCCATTCGAACATTCCTTTCTTGACAATGTAATGGACCGCAGCTGGTTGAGTCAGTTTCCATTCTTTCCAGAATTTTCTGTAAGCCTCGGGCATCTCGAGACCAATGCCAGAGTTCCATCTTGACGGTTTTGACTTGTGGTATAATGCCTGAAGCATTTGAAAACAAAGTCATTAGCCATCGGGCGATGATATCAAACAGGCCTACGACAATGGATCAAGATTAAAAGTATACAATATGTTCTAGGATTTCTATGATTAAGATTCAAAAATTTAATCTTGAGACTTCAAGGAAAAAAGTTGTAATAGACCGAATTAAAAAATATGGTTCCGTAAAAACGGAGCAAATTGCACTATAGAAAGAATTACACCGGATTGAGGTTAGAAAATTCCATCATGAACATTATCGTATTTTTTCATGTTACCGGACATGACATTAGTGATTCTCCATGGCACGACAATCGATTTACTTACATTTGCTATTATTTTATTTGCCATTGTTGATGGCTATATATTTTGATAAATTTTAATATAATTTTTTGGTTATAATCCCGTAATCGAAAATTATAAAACTTCTAACACTGACACACACGGACTATTCGGTCCCGGCTGCGCGAGGCCGGAATTCACCCGACCAATTCCGAGCCCGTAATTCCGTTTTATTTATGTTCAGTACGTAGGCCTCATTTGTGATTGGCTCATGGGAAGTTTGCAGAGGCAAGCAGGGCGCATTATTTCGCAAAAATTCAAAACACCATTTCTTGATGTATGATTCTATATTTCGACGAAGAAAACATACACGATACTAAAAAAACACAGCGATATGTGACGAATCCTTTTCTCTCATTGAATTTCGTTGATTATAGTTATCGATGACATTATTATGTCGGGGGGACTAGTACGTGACATTAGTCAAATTCCGTTGCACCTGAGGTATCATTTTTTTTCACGTTTCTCTTACATTATCGTCATTAACACAACATCGTTTATTTATCCTATCCATTACTTGTTTTTTACCCTGGAAACGTGTTCTTCCTCCACAGTTGCAATTATTTTACTGCTGCAAATCACAGTTTTCTCTCGAGAGAAAATCTTGGTGATTCAAAGAAAATTCGAGGATCTTGTTTGTCACATCGAATGACTCGGACGAAGATACTCTCATTCATAATTTTAAGATTCTAAAAATTTGAGATTTGACCTGGCATGGGTCAGAACTGAAATTTTCCCAGAGTTCAATCTATAATTCCTCCACGATCTCATCGGGCGGACTCATTATCATTTTTCAGAAAATCAACCACAGCGAGCCGCTAAATTTAAGGTGGAAAGTCCACTTTAATAAAAAAGGATTATTTTGATCATTTTTCAAGTTGAAATCGACATATGAATTGGAGCTTAAGGTAGCAACAAAAATTGAAGAACACCATTCATTCGAAACGAATCGTAATTGCTGGAGATTTTTTGACAAATATAAAAGACAAAACGTTTTTTTTCTTTATGTCGATATACTAACTAGGCGGCACGTCGACGCTCGAGTCTCGAGTTCTCGTCGCGGTTCGAGTTGCGCCGCAGATAAAAAGTTAGTAGCGTGTCGAAGGAAGGTTCTTGTCGGACACTGACACAAGTACAGAGAGTCGGAGAGTGAGACAGTGTGATATTCCGCGGCGCAAAGCGTCTGACTGTCAGTATTGCCGAAAGAAAAGTGTGGGCGGGGTGTAGAGTGTTATAAAACGCGTAAAACGAAAGACAGACAAATAAGAGTAAAAATCGATATCGGAATTTTGATTAGGCGAATAATGCGTTAACGAGGCGTGTGTGTCGGCAGTGAAGTGATTGAATTATTTGGTACTAGTTAAACCCATAAAACCGAAAACATCTTGAGATCGCAGATTGTCGAGAAAGCCATGGAGGACGATCTTCCCACCGAGTACGATGTGGTCGTCGTGGGCACAGGTATTGATTTTTATTCGGAAAAATGACTGAACAAATAGTCAAATTAATATGATGTCTTCTCGAATCTACCCTCCGAAAGCATTGTAAAAAAATATTCCCTTTCGCACGAACTTAACTTCGATACACAAAAAAATGTCTTTGTCAGGAATGACCGAGTCCATTGTTGCCGCCGCTGCTAGCAGAATCGGCAAAAAGGTTCTTCACCTTGACAGGTAATCGTTTCCTTGTTGCCCATTTTTTGTTTTTTTCAATTCTGTAAGTCAAGAGTTATCCCGAACTCGACAACTTGCTCTACATTCTCGCCTCTTCCACACTCACGTCATTCGTGTATACATATACACGTACAGAACTGTATCGTCTTCGATATATAGACATAGCATATGGCGGAATCATAGTCACAGCTGTTTAACTCTCGTACCCCCTTAGCAACGAATATTACGGTGGTCTTTGGGCAACATTCAACTTTGACGGCCTTCAAAAATGGATAGAGGATCTCAAAGCATCGAAAACCGAAAACAGAGAAGTTGGTGGCGAAGTAGAAGAAGGAGAAAAATTCCTTAAGGCTAGCAACCAATATTCTACAGTTGAGAATATCGAGGAAACATGGTTCATCGCTAAGTGAGTCATATTCCATTTTTTATTTATAAATATCAGAATTTCAACAAATGAGGGAAAAAGAAATGAATGTCATTGAACAAAATTTATATAAAATAAAATTCAACTAATTTTGGAGTTTGACTTTTTTTCCAATAAAACCAATATCTTTTGACGTATACTTTTCATAAGCTCGAATTCTTTGCATATATTCCTGCTCATCTGAGTTAACTGACATCTGCTTCACCTTATGACTGTGGCCTGCCACCCACTATTGTATTTGGAAAATCATATAGAACGTTGCGTGCAATAATTATTTTCAGCGATGCTGATTTGCCTGTGCTGTCGACAAAGGATACCCAAACGGACGGAGCAGGAGAAGGAGCTTCTAGCGAAGATGGGGAAAAATCTGACGAAGAGCGAGCGGAAAAAAAAGAGCTGACCAAACATTGGTCGATAGATCGCATAAAGAAAGAGTACAGAAGATTCAACATCGATTTGGCACCAAAAGTACGTACATTTCTGCAACATTCCTACCGATTAAGTTTTCATAGTTTTCTAGAAACGAATTAATGGTAAAAGAAATATTAATCATCGTGTATCATTAAATTTTCTAATTTTCCCCTCAGCTGCTGTTCGCAAGAGGCGAACTGGTAGAACTTTTGATATCAAGCAACATTGCGCGTTACGCGGAGTTCCGTGCTGTCTCGAGAGTTGCGACTTTCATGGAAGGCAAACTCACCCAAGTACCTTGTTCAAGGGCTGACGTATTCGCCAATAAGACTGTGAGTGTGATTGAGAAAAGAATGTTGATGCAACTTCTCACTTCCTGCATGGAACAAGGAGCCGACAGTCCGGAATTTGACGGTAAGTTTTCATGATACACAAAAAAATACATAAATCCACGAGCCAATGGGTGTGAAAAAATTGGATGGATTGTAAAGTAACGTTGTCGTTACAATTTACTTTGAACTTCAGTCGGTCACATTGAAAGTTGTCAAGTTTCGCGTTTGGCTATGAAATCGATTATGAATTCGTGGCGAACGACTTTCCCAATAAGGAGTCCGAGTCTTTGTACGATTTACGTGCACTAAACACCTGCTAACTGTAATTTTCCTCCGTACCGTTATTCAAAATGTACGTTCGTTCTTTTGTGTTTGATTGTTGCAGGATTCCGTGACAAAACGTTCCTAGAATATCTCAATACCAAAAATTTAACACCAATCGTAAAGCATTACGTGATGCAAGCTATTGCAATGGCCACCGATAAGACTTCATGCCGCGACGGAGTTGATCGTACGAAACATTTTCTGAATAGTCTTGGTCGATATGGCAACACTCCATTCTTGTGGCCCATGTACGGAAGCGGTGAATTGCCTCAATGTTTTTGCCGGTAGGTCAATTTTAAAGCAATTTTTTGTTTTTCCAACTTGTTTTCCGCGTCTGCGGTTCTTTCGTGTTTGAGTTATGAACAAAAATTTCTCTGATAATGAATAATTTCGCATGTTTTTTCAAACACATTGTTCAAGAAATATTCGGAAAATTCTGCAATAATTCATTTTTTCCAACAACAGTTTATGCGCCGTCTTTGGCGGTGTGTATTGTCTGAAACGACAACTGGACGGTGTGGTCGTTGGAGAAGACAAGTGCAAAGCTATAATAACGGGAAAACAGAGATTGGCGCTTGAACATCTGGTGGTCGGTCAAGGACACTTGCCGCCTGAAATCGTTGAAGCTGTTGGCGAACAGCAGATATCACGTGGTATCTTTATCACGGACAGGTGATGATTAACATATGGACAGCCGAGAATTCTATAAATAAATCTTGGCACTTTGTGTTGAGTAAAATAAAAGCACAATTATGAATCCATTTGTTTTCGCAGATCTATAATGCAAGGAGAAAAAGAGAATTTGACTCTTCTGTATTATCCACCGGAGGAAGCCGGTCAAGAAGCCGTTACTATTATTGAATTAGGACCATCGACCAACGCGTGTCCTCAAGGACTTTGTACGTATTTCAAAATTCTACGGGATTGCAAAATCAATTGTTGTTTTTATCGTGCGAATTTTGAGGTTTAAAGATTTTTTCTTGAAAAATGATCGGGTGCCGTGTTTTCGCAGTTATGGTGCACATGACGTGCAAGCGAACAAAAACTGCTGCCGAAGATCTCGCTTACGTATTGGAAAAATTCTTACGTACGGACCCTGTTGAGCCAACCGTGGTTCGTTATCCAACGGACTCTCACACGCAAACCTCCTCACCGGACAACAAACATCTTCAGGACGCTAAGAAAGATGGAAAAGACGCTCTCGAAAATCTTAAGCCTCACGTACTTTGGTCACTTTACTTAAACTTACCGGCCAGCGATATAAAGCTCAGCAACTCTGCGCCGAACAACATCCATTTGTGTTCTGGACCGGATCTCGATCTTGACTTTGATTTTGCTGTCAATCAGGTACGTCCGGATTGTTTTTCATTGCAATTACGTTAATGGAAAGAAAATGAAAAAGTTTTTTCGGTTCTCGCCTGCCTGAATTTCGAACCTTCACGTTCCCCTGTGCGAGATCGTTCGATCTATCGAACATCCTCAATATCATGAAATTTTTTCCCAAGACTTCACTAATAAATGTTCGGCGTCTTATTCTGCTTCGCCAGGCTAAGGAAATATTCAAGAGCATGTATCCGGATGACGATTTCCTGCCCCGAGCACCGGATCCCGAGGAGATTGTATTGGAAGGCGATGAGACGCCTGGCCCAAAATTCGAGGGCGACACCGCGGCTGAATGCACGGAAAAGCAGGACGTAGAGAAAGCAGAAAAGGATGAATGAGACGGATAAGAATATAAAAGAAAGAAGAAGAAAAACACACACAAACAATTCACAGAAAAGAAGGATCGAACGTACGATTAATTCGCAGACGATTCGAAGGAGAAAAAAGCGACAATGAATTCACAACGTGAATGCTTTTGCATCCCCTGTCCCCCGACGCCGTAAGAGCGAATGGCCTGCATTCTTTAGTGTCTTCTTTATGGTCAATCACGGTCACTCAGCCTTCGCCATTGGTTTTATCTAAAAATCCATTTTCTCACTTTTTTATTTAAAACCGACAAGCTCGATAGAATTTTCCAAAATTCTTACACTTTGCATTTAACGATTGCGAAAAGAGGCGAAAAGCATTGAAAAGCAAAAAGTTTACATATTTAAACCAAAAAAGAAACATTTGAGAATTACGATAAACTTGTCGAATAGCGAACCTCACTGCACCAAAATCACAACTATATAAACGTAATTACCGAACAGAATGTAGCACACATGGTTTTCATTTACATTTATTCAACATTATGTTACTGTCGAATCTTGCGGTTTATAATTACGATAGATACAAAAAAAAACGAAATAAAAATAGTATAAGCGTCACAGAACCCTGACCACACAAACACATACACGGAACAGCCGCAAACAATACGAAGAAAGCTTTTGGTCTCGTTCCATTCGAGGCAGCTGACTCTTTTTAATGAAGTTGTAAGCTTTTTATCGCCACGTAGTACAACATCAATCCACATCCTTGTTGTTTCGGACTTCTACAAACGAATTAAACTCCGAAACGCTTGAGAGGAGCGTTGTTTTCTTTTATATTCTCTTGAGTGATCAATCGCTGTGACGTATCCTTTAGTTCGCTTAATCAATCGTGAATAAACACGAGCCCTCGTTCAATCGATCATAACGTGTCACATTCCAAATATTTTAATTCGATCTCGAGTAAGCACAATGAAAATAAATGATGAAAAATAAAAGCAAGTAAGATAAACTGTTGACGTTCGTTAGAAAGCACTGAATCGAGGCTGTGAAAAAAAATGAGTCCTTTTCTTTCGAATATCTTCGAGATATAAATTTTTTCGTTAATTATCTCATTTTCATGCATCAACTGTCACGTAATTCAACATTTAATTACTCGCAACGCATGTCGCTCAGTGACTGATCACTCCAATTATTTTTATCTTTATATTTGGTTTATTAAAAATGAAAAATAACCGAATCACTCCTATACACCGTACTATTTAATTATCGCATTACTTCTTAATAATTATTATAACTGTAATAGGAGAAAAAAGAAATATCATATTGAGAAAACAAACAAAGAAATAAACATAGGTCGCTTCTGTGTTGTAAGATGCGTAGAGAAATGACTTATTTGGACAATATATGCCGATTCGCCTATTGATTATCTTTTTCCTAGCTATCCGAATGCCTACATTACAAATATATAATAAATGTATGTACATTAGGCCGTTTCGTTATTAATTCATTCTTTCATTTCTTTTTTATCATTCTCATCCTCATAAGAATCTTCATTTCTACTTGAAACGAGTCAACGATGACGCCGATGACCATTTCCTTGCAAACGCATACCATTTGGTTACATGCTATATTTCTTACTTTTCAAAAACAAACTGAATAGATTGACTGACCGGGAATGGATGTATAAATATCCGATTTTCTCTATGGTTTCATTTTTACCTTTGCTGAGATAATCGTCGACGTAACTTTTCAGACAAAATACATTTTTTCTCTGTATAAAAGTACATAGCGAACATTTTATACACGGTCCATAATAATTCCTTGTCGAGGCAGATCATTGCATACTGATTATCCGATTATCAAGTTTTTTGAGTTTCATAAGTTATGGTCATTTGCAGAATTCATATTTTTGTGCTTTTTTTGTCAACTCTCACTGAAACTTCTTCTCTTTTGGCCAATAATGGTTGCGCGATATCTCAACTAGGATTCAATTCTTCGGAGAGGTTTATTTTGGTGGAATATTTAATTTCAGCCTCGGCAATGATTTTACAAATATCCATTTTGACTCGAGCTTGTAGGGGAGTTGGCAGAGACATAACAGTTTGAGCCATACTCTGGAAGAACAGATCGACGCCGTCTAAGTCGTTGTTGCTTTTCATCGTCGTGGCCTCGGATCTTGCAGACAAATTCGAGTGACTGAAATTCCGAGAATTATTCATTCCGATGGCAATATTATCATTGATGAAATTCGTCGAATTCGCCAGATTTGCATTGATCTCATTGACAGCCGTAATAAAGTTGACATTTTCGTAGTTATTCGGAGTTTTTCTCTTCGTTCCTCTTCTCGATGATTTTTTGTTTGTTGTCGTAGTTGCCATCTGCGTTTGGTTCGTCGTTGATGTCTTTCGGATTGGTTTAGTGCTCGAAGATTTTTTTCCATTGGATCTGAAGCCGCTTGTTTCGGCGTTGTAATTTCTCTTTAGAACCGATGATTGATTCGATGCCATTGCACCAACTCCCCGACTACGATATTCGTCCGTATCAGCGGTATCTTCAAGGTCTGCGTTCTCTAATTCAAGATCAAGGTACTCGGCCAAGCCTTCCTCATTTTCGTCGTCCTCGTGCGGAAGATTAACCGTCTGATCATTTAGATTTATATCCTCTGATGTTTCATCCGAAAGATTGTCTTGCATATCAGCCATGACGTACGAATATAGATGGCTCAGCAGAGTACGATTGTTGTATTTCACACGAAGGAAGGAAGACAAACTTGTTTATGAAACAACTTTGTTTACTTTTTCCTCCGGTGCTGTAACTACTTTGCTAACATGACGTATGTCCTATTTGTAGTTCAAGCCTAGTTTTCGCATTCGGAATTCCGATACAAATATAATACACCCACAAAAATTAGATCGAAAGAAAAAATCATGGAATCCCCTTGATAATATTATAAAAATTGAATCGAGTGCGTTATAAATAAAAGAATCGCATATTTACTCGTTTGTCATGTTAAAAATAGAGAATACCATACCGGCCGGTATTTTCTCCGTGGCTTTAGACGAGGCATGATTCAGTGTGACGTATTTTTTCCAAAAGGTGACGAGAAAGAGATCCTGAACCGTGTATCCACGTGGAGTAGATGACAGTATTCTTCGTGAAGGTGTAAAACGTGAACAATATTAAATGTCTTTGCCAAACTTGGAAGTATTTAACAAAAGGGCAGCGGATGCGGTAAATCAATATAAACATTTCAATAAATATGAGAGTACATCGTCAGGGTACACGAAACGGAGTGATCAACGAACGAATATTGTTCTGTGGCGAAAAGAGGTTAGAAATTTTGTGCATTTTGCAGGAGAAGGAGATTGAATTTTTGAAGAAGGAAATCGACGGTTTGAAAAAATTATTCAATCGATCCACGCTCCCTTCTGAAGATGATTGCGTCAAATTGCAACAAGAAAATACCAAACTGAAACACAGGGTGGCGATTCTTAAGAGGGTAATTTTCCAGTTTATTTTTACACAATTGGGACTTATTTCGGGTAATATGTTGCATGAAGATTTGTGAGCTGATAGAGGATTTCCAGAAAAGTAACAAAAATCGGTGACTATCATTTTCTGTTTCAAATACAGTACGTCGACAGTTTGAGGGAGAAGGAATCTTCTGTGTCCGGGTCACAAGATAGCAAAATGTTGAGCATTTGCGAGGCATTGAATAAAATCTTTGCTGATGCGATTGCTGAAGCATATCCGGATATTCCGGATCCTCCAGTCGTTGTGACAACCTCGACTAATCCTAAATTTGGAGACTATCAGTATAACAGTGCAATGGCACTCAGCAAACTAATAAGCAGTCAAGGTAAATTTTCGACAGAAAACAAAAAAGTTGGAAATAAATTTCGACAGTTTTAAAAATAAAAAATTGACGAAATCTGGAAAGGAATAATTGCAGGGATTTTTATTTTTCAGGCCAAAAAGTGGCACCTAGAGACGTAGCAACAAAAATAATGGAAAAAATCAAGGATTCTCCACTGATTGAAAAACTGGAGATCGCTGGTCCAGGCTACATCAATGTATTCCTGAAGCAGGATTTTGGCCAGCAAGAATTGAGGGAGATTCTGTTGTCGGGTAAAGTTCCGGCACCGAAAGTGGCCCGGCAAAGAGTCGTGGTCGATTTCTCAAGTCCGAACATCGCGAAACAAATGCATGTCGGTCATCTGAGATCGACGATAATCGGTGAAAGTATTTCCCGTCTTTTGGAATATCTCGGACACGATGTACTTCGCCTGAATCATCTGGGAGACTGGGGAACTCAATTCGGAATGTTGATCGCTCACCTCCAAGAAGAATTCCCTGATTATCGCACCGTTTCTCCACCGATTGCTGATCTTCAAGCGTTTTACAAGGAATCCAAAGCTCGATTCGATACTGACGGAGAATTCAAAAAACGAGCCTATGATTGCGTCGTTAAACTACAAGCTTTTGATCCTGACATCACAAAAGCTTGGCAATTGATTTGTGACGTTTCTAAAAAAGGTATTTCCGTTATTTTCGATGATACCTTCAAATAAACTCATAAACAATTCTCCATGAAGCAAAAAAGTCGTAGGAAGCGAACAAAAAATTGGAATTCCGATCGATTCACAAGTTTTGGAAAAATTGCTACTAGGTTTTTTGGAATTCGCCTCCTTAATGAATAGCAAACTCGACGAGGAAAAAGTTGAAAACTTTTTATTTTTTCCTTTTTTTTTAAATAAGAATCGCAGCAGATTTACGAACGTTTGGACATATCGCTGATCGACAGAGGAGAATCGTTTTACCAAAAGCGTATGGAAAAAATAGTGAAAGAGTTGGAGGCTGGAAATTATTTGGAAGAAGATGAAGGTCGTAAAATAATGTGGGGAGAAGAACCAGGCGTTGGCATACCACTGACGATAGTAAAATCTGACGGTGGTTTTACTTACGATACTTCGGATATGGCAACCATCAGGAATCGTATTGAGGAAGAAAAAGGCGATTGGGTAAGTTGGAATCAACGATTTGCCAATTTTTTCGAGCAGTTTATCATTAGCATGTTTTTTTTCTTTCCAGCTGATATACGTGACCGATGCCGGCCAAGCAACGCATTTCCATACGATTAAAAGTTGTGCCAAGCGATTTGGTATTTTTAAGGATAAGCATCGAATGGATCACGTTGCATTTGGCGTCGTGCTGGGAGAGGACAAGAAAAAATTCAAAACTCGTTCAGGCGACACCGTGAAGCTGAGCGATCTTTTGGACGAAGGTTTGAAGCGAGCGCTCGAGAAACTGCTAGAAAAAGGACGTGACAAAGTTTTAACTCCGCAAGAGTTGAAACAAGCACAAGAATCGATCGCTTACGGTTGCATCAAGTACGCCGATTTGTCGCACAATCGGAATCACGAGTACGTCTTTTCGTTCGACAAAATGTTGGAGGACAAAGGCAACACGGCTGTTTACTTGCTTTATGCTCTAACGAGAATCCGATCGATCGCGCGAACTGCCAACGTGACGCAGGACCAGTTGAAATTGGCTGCAAAGGATACACCGATTTCTCTGGAACACGAGAAAGAATGGAAATTGGCTAAAATCCTCATCAAGTTTCCTGACGTACTTCTGAAAATAACGAAAGATCTCTGTTTGCACACTCTGTGCGAATACTGCTATGAAATCTGTTGCGGCTTCACCGAGTTCTACGACAATTGTTACTGCGTTGAGAAAAATCAGGCCGGCGAAATTGTCAAAGTCAATATGGGACGAATTTTGCTCACCGAAGCCACAGCTATCATCGTCGAACAATGCTTTTACATACTTGGCTTGAAACCTGTTGGTCGCATGTGAAAAATTCATAACATACTTACAATTATTTTGACCAAAACGTTTTTCTCATCATCATTTCTAATAAACACACGTACTAACCCGAAATTATTTTCTTTCTTTTTTAATCTGCGTCCAAAACGTCGACTATTATCTATCAATGAATGATTAATCAATTAGAAAATTTTAGGTTGTCCCAAGATAAGGTCTACGGAGTGGCTGCTAGTCCGGCAGCCGGACCAATTCTCGTGAATTGTTCGTCCGGTTAATGAAATACGTTATATATATTTTCATAGCGTATTCACAACGGAAGCCGGATAAATAAGTGAACATTATTCGTCCGGAATATTATAATAACAGATCGTGTCGTGCGAGGCGCTGTCGTCGACTGATGAGCAATCCACGCATGCTCACTTTTGATCAAGG